>JAIKVE010000502.1:0-19318 GCA_024679115.1 Phytophthora pistaciae | reverse complement strand
GTACCGTATCGAGTCACGTTCTGGGAAGATTTTCAAATCGAGTCACCTTTTGGAATTTTCCCAAAACAAAATCTTGAGCTTCGCCTTCCTCGAAAAGCTAAGAGGAAGATTAGAGATGCAGTACCATTCACATGAAACATTTGCCTTTTTGGCTGCTACAGTACTTGCTTGACCTCCCTATTTGAGCCGCTGCGCCGCAGCCTCCAGAAGCTGGTCGGTGAAGTTCATGTCGGCCGTGCGGACCGTGAGGTCCACGAAGCCGCCGCTGCGGACCTTCACGTGGATCAATCCGACGTGCTCCGAGTTCACCAGACGGCAAGCTGCAATCGCCTCGTTGGCTGGAGTAAACACAAAGAGGAACAGAAGGCATGACGTTAGTTACCGGTAGTTGTGCCTCGCAGAGCAGGCAACAATGGCATCGATAGCATGGTACGTACTGGCTGGGATGGCCTCGACGGTGTGGACGTTGAACTGGTGCATGCGGCCCATGAAGTCCTCGAGCGTGCGAATACCGCTCGGGTTCACCTTGGTCTTCTTCTCGCACGGGCAAGTGCCCCAGCGTCCACCAAAGTCCTGCGTAGTGATCTGCCACGGCTCCAGCTGCCGTCCGTTGTACTGGAAAACGCTCGTGTTGCTGCTGCTACCGCCCAGCATATCCAAACCGGTGCCGCTCCTGCCAAGCTCGACCGCAGCTGCACATGCAACACAACAAAAAGAAAGCACAGCAAGGATCAGAACACAGGCCATTAAGCTCATCATGACGGCTTTCACACGAGCTTACCATTCATGCTGGAGCCGAGTCCCGACATGTCGAACGGGTCCAAAGATGCAGAGGGTGCTGGTGAGCTCGCCTCGAGGGCAGGCGCCGGTGCAAGCGGCGAGCCCATGCCAAACGGGTCCGCACTCATCATCGGCTGCTGCTGCGGAGGGGCTTGCTGCTGGAACATTCCCGTGTTCTGCGGCGCTGCTGGTGCGTCAAACGAGATGTCAAGCAGATCCATTTCAACCTTCGGCTGCTGGGGCTGCTGCGGAGGCGGCGCTTGCTCCACAGGAGCTTGGGCCTGCTGCGGTGGCTGCTGCTGCTGCTGCTGCTCGTTACGGCCGGATGTACGTCTCGAGGAAGAGCGACCCGAGCGGCGGTTTGAGTTAAGATTCGAGCGAGTGCCAGATCCTGCACGGCGAGCACCGGGCATTGGTGCCGGGGCGCCAGGAATGCCGCCAAAGATCGCGGAAGCAAGCATCTGTCTCTCGTCAACGCCGCCGGTGGTCTCGTCCTCACTCGTAGGCTCGCCATTGTCGTAGTTGTTGTTGTTGTTGTTGGGAGCACCGTACTCTTGCTGAGGTGGCTGCTGCTGAGGAGGAGGCTGCGAACCATATCCTCCTTGGGCACCGTACGCAGGCTGAGCGCCATAGCCGCCACTCTGACCACCGTACGCACCTTGGCCGCCCATGTTGCCCTGGTTGTAAGGGTCCGACGGATACCCACCAGGGCCGCCAGCTCCAGGGGCTCCAGGCGGGGCATTGTCAGGCGTGTTGAGACCGGTAGGACCCCACACATTCTTGACAACTCCACGCTTACCGGCACCAAATCCACCGGTAGGGTCGGGGCCACCGGAGCTTCCCATTCCGGGCATGCCACCAGGTCCAGCAGGAGCACCACCCCACTTGTTAGCTCCGAAGGCGCCCTGCTGGTCCGCAGGGGGAAGTTTGGTCGGGTAAGGGATTTCAGGCTTCTTGTATGCCTCGAAGTTCAGGCGGTTCGAGTCACCGCCGTTACGGCGGTGGCCATAGCGCTCCTCTTCATCGTCCGAGTCCTCAGGCGGGTCGTAAAGCGGTGCTCCCTGCGCAGCTGCCTTCTCCACAAAACTCGTAAGGAACGAGAGGTTGGGGTCCACTTCAATGTCTTCGCAGCTTGCGTCTTCCGGGAACACCTCGTTCATGAGAGAAAAATTTTTGGTGAGCGCGAGGTACTCAAAGCAGCGCTGCTGAAGATCCGTACTACGGCTGGTCTTGTACTTGTCCATCATAGCATCGGCCACATCAATAGTGTGGCCCATCTGCGCCGTGATCTTCGTCACAGCCGAGAGAACGTAGCCACGCGTGGTGTCTTCCTGGTCGAAGGGGCGGTCGACAAGCTCCACTAGCCGCTCGCAGATCTCCTCGAGCTCCATGGCATCCGAGAGGTAGCCGTACTCGCCAAGAACCCAGGCCATAGTGCAAACCAGAATGTCAGGAAGCACGGGGCGCTCCAGAAGCTCCAGGTACGTGTCCACGGCATCACGGCGCAGTTCCATGTCCTGGTCTTCGTCTTCACCGCTTCCTTCTGCGATCAGACGCAGCAAGTTGTGTGCCACCTCAGGGCGCACAAGGTCGCCGCCGAGCTCGAACACGTTAGTCATCGTCTGAATGTACCAAGCGTTGCTCGGGGCATAACGCTCAGCGCACTGCGTGATACGCGAGACAAGCTCCGTACGGAGGAAGACGTCCGAGGCTTCACGGAGGAACTGGGTGAGCTTGTCGGAAATGAACTCGACGTTCACAGGGTTGGTCATGCGGTACAGCAGGTCCAGTGTCTTGCGCTTGAGGGTCTCATCCGGGTCTTCAAGGCAGTCAATCACCGCCATTTGGTGCGCCGCAGCGTAGCGCGGGTGGTCCTTCACGATAGCAGCAAGTCCCGTAACACCCAGGTACTTCAGGTTGTGGTTGTCGCTCGAGATGAAGCGCGAAATACTAGCAGCCGCCGCGTCGAGCAGCGTGCTGTTCGGGTAAATAGTCGTCACAGTCTGCACGCACTCGTAAATGATAGCGTAGCCCACGTTGATCCCAGTGTCAGCACGACGCATGACATCGTGCAGCACCTCGTACATGCCCTCGCTAGTCTGCTGGTCCGCCTGACCGAGCAGAGCCAAGATCTTCAGCAAACGGATCTGGATCCACGGCGCCGGGATGCGGTGGTAGTCGAACTCGCGCGGCAGCCGGTGCTCCGTGATCTGCTTGAGAATGCTCACGAAGCTAGGCACCAGGTCCTTGTAGTCCGTGGGGGTGGCTTCCGCCAAGTCGTGCAGAATACAGAGCGTGGCTCCCATGACGCTGGGGTCGCGGTCGCACAGCGTGCGGCGCAAAGCGTCTCCCGCCTCACTGACCGAGTCTGGGTTAAGCTGGTGGAAGCGGTGGATAGCCATCACCGCCTTCTTGCGCACGAGCTCGGCGTCGTGACGCAGCAAGTCGAGGATCATGGGCTGCACGGCCGGCACCATCTCCACCGTCACGAGCTTGCAGACCGCCATGAGCGCCGCGCAGACCTCGAGGTGGTTGGAGCTCTGCAGGTCTCGCTGCAGCTGGTTGATGATCATGAAGCGGAACTCGTGCGTCGGGGACAGACACAGGCTGCACGTGAGGTAGCCCACGCGCTTCTGCATGAGGTTGGTGCTGGCCGTCATCTCCACGGCCTTAATGTAGCCGAAGGACGCGTCGTGGCCCAGCATCTCCACGTACATGAGGCGGATGAGGAACTCGCGCTTGCGCTTGTTGACGAGGCTGCTGGACGTGCTGGACGTGGCCGTCACCTCGCTCAGCTTGCGCTTGAGCTGCGCCACCTCATGGATGATGATGCGGTCCTCCTCCTGCTTCGACTTGCTCTCGCCGATCGACTTGACCAGCTCGAAGAACTCCTTGGACAGGTGTCCGCCCGACATGCTGCTGCCTCGTGCGCGGGGGTGACGTAGGCGAATGCGGCGATCTCGGATTGAGAGGGTGGGTGTCTGCCGGCACCGCGCCACGTTGTATACGATAGCTATAGGACCAGCACGGAGACAAATACCGGTTGATTTTGAGGATACCGTCCAAGTATCTGTGATTTAGTATGCGGAAGTAGTGGTCCGTTAGTAAACCTATGATGCAGCATATTTTTGGGCTTTTGGTGTGGCATACTGTTGTCGGCGAGCATGGTGGAGGGTGTGGAGCTCTCGGACGCCGTGCTGCGCTCCTACAGCGTCGCGCGCAACTTCGCCCCGCAGGTGCGAAAAAGCTTGTTCACTAGCTGGCTGTTATGGTTCCACTGTTCTCTGAGACTGACGCTTACTTATCGTCTGCCTACGCAGGAAGACGAGGACCCGAACGTCCACATCACATCGCTGGACTTCCACCGCAATGGCGAGCGATGCGTCACGAGTCGCAGCGACGGAGTCATGTCCATGATCAACTGTTTGAGTGGCACGTACGTTGCAGGCAGCAATGGTGATGTACATGGCGTGTACATTGTGAATGAATTGACACGGGACGATGGCGATGAACAGGGTCGCCAAGACGATTTTGACCGAAAGATATGGCGTCGGCCTCGTGCGATTCACGCACCACCCGGACTGCGTGATCTTCTCGTCCGCCAACAGCGCAAACGATAGTACGTTCAACAGTTATCTAGAGTGTCTAGTGGTGACCAGGCATCTGACGGCTACTTAAACTTGTTTCTTGTGCTCACAGATCGCATTCGATACCACTCGTTCTTCGACAACAAATTTCTTCGTTACTACACTGGCCACACGGACAGGTAGGATGGATGTACCTGCATTTTCAATTGCTCTTCGATGGCTTACGGTTAATACACTGTTTCTGGATTAATAGAGTTACGTCGCTAATGATGCACCCCACTGCGGACCAGTTCCTATCCGCAGGAATGGACGGCACAATTCGGCTCTGGGATATCCGCAACTCCGACACTACGGTATGTGCATAGCCTGTTTTTAGCGATATGTTCACGATATCCAACTAATAATTGTTTTCCTTAGGCTATCATTCGAACTGATCACTTGCCGGTTTCGCACGTGTGCGCCGCGTATGACCAAGAAGGTGTGGTGTTCGGTGTTTACACGGACGACCACTTGATCCGCATGTATGATGCAAGGAACTACCAGGAAGGACCCTTCGCCAAGTTTTCGCTGTATGATGCGTCGGTCATGGCAGCAGTCGAGCCCTTCCTCGCGCATATGCAGGCCCCCAACTTGAGCGCGAAGAAGCTGCATGCACTTGACCTAAAGTTTAGTCCCGACGGCAACCAGTTGCTTGTCACGACAAACCGCGGGGTGTTCATTCATTTGGATGCATTCGAGGGCAAGCTGCTGCACATGTTCAAGGAACACGGGTTGACCCAAAGCCAGCGCAGTAATCCCCAGTTAGGGTGCTGCTACTCTGCTGATGGTGCGTATGTGGTCACCGGAGCGGAAGATGGGCGGGTGTTTTTCTACAAGAGCTCGACTGGGCAATTCGTCCATACGCTTCCCCAAGGCCACAACGGCCCAGTTTTGGACTTGCAATGGAATCCAAAGCGCCATCTTCTAGCTAGTGCTGGGGGCAATTCGACGGTGCTGTGGTCAGCGGCAGGTATCTGAGAGCAATTCAGACGCTCTCAATAATATGTTGAGCTAGTGCAATGGAGTCGACTCGACTCTTCCAAGTCTGCCAGTAAGTGAAAAAGAAATATCAATGCCGTTTTGACAACTGCTCATTGTTATTCGGCCCGGATGATCCAAGCTACAGAAATCGTTGAAGAGATGGATGCGTCAACTGCTGCTGAGTTTGAGCTGTTAACCTTCACGCTTTCCTATCTAAAATGGCAAAATACGTGTAAGTGGACAAAGTGGTCATGAAGAGCACTAAAACTTGGATGAACACTCTGAAGAAAAGCACTACATGTAGCGAGAAAGAGTACATGTATATCCTTGGCGGAAACCCGAAATTGAAGTGAGTTACTATACGATGACGAACGATAACGCGGATGCTGAATCGCTTTACCGGTAAGCAAGCCTACTTCCGGGGCGGCACTTCCTGTTGAAGGCAGCCTACATCAGTCTAAAGCAACGAGGCAATACATTCTACGAGAGGCTCCAATATGTACACTGAGCTTACGTGTAGAAGAACGTTGAAGGTACCGTGTACTTGGAGCACACTGAAGCGCTCGCGTTTCGTACCGGAATATTCAGACCGTGGTTTGCAATCGTGCCTGTTCTGTTCAACCAGACGAAGATACAAACTGAGATGGTGTTGCAGATTAAAGTGGCGGATTTCTCTGTCTCTTGCTGCAACAAACCCGACGTTCCTCACTTCCGTTTAGACCCCACGTACACACGCAGCAGCCAGTCTTCACAAATCCATGCTCACGTTTCGCTCGCTCGCTGCGTCAGCGGCGGTGTGCGTGCTCCTGGCGGCTCAGCCCACGCGCGCGGCGGACTACACCGTCAAAGCAGACGCTGCCACAACGCTACTCGACAAATGGGAAGGGTGGGGTACATCGCTCTGCTGGTGGGCCAACGCTTTCGGAGACCGTGAGGACGTCGCTGATGTGTTCTTCACGCGCAAGGAAACTGTGACACTGAAGGGTGCGACATCGGGTATCCCCGCGTTGGGTTTCAATATCGCGCGCTACAACATCGGCGGTTCCAGTAAGAACGTCATCGATGATGCTGGCACCGAAATCGCGATGAAGGCATCGCCAAACATGCCGGCACACAAGTTCATCGAGTCGTTCTGGCTAGACTGGTCCAGCAACGTTTCGACAAGCAAATCCTGGAGCTGGGAGGCCGACGCGAAGCAACGCAAAATGCTTGACTTGGCGATTGAGCGTGGCGTCGATGTCACGGAGGCGTTCTCTAACGCTCCTCCATGGTGGATGACGAACAACCACGCCACTGCAGGAGGAGACGATGGAAGGAAGGACAACTTGCAGACCTGGAATCATGACGCTTTCGCCTTGTATTTGGCCACAGTGGTGAAGCATGCCAAAGACCACTGGGGAGTCAACTTTACGTACGTTGAGCCGTTCAACGAGCCCATGAGCACGTGGTGGGCGTATCCTGGCAAGCAGGAGGGGTGTCACTTTGAAGTGAAGACGCAAAACGATGTTCTGCTCCAACTACGCGGCTACCTTGACAAGCTTGGACTCCGAGATGTTGTCATCGCGACGTCGGACGAAAACTCACCCTCGATAGCGCTCGCCACACTCACGGCGATGTCAACAAGCGCCGACGTGATGGCCACCTTCGGTAAGGTGAACACGCACGGCTACGATGGATTGAGCCCATATCGTGGAAAGGACCGTGAACCCCTGAAGAGCCTTGCGACGAAATCAAGCAAGACGCTGTGGGATTCCGAGTATGGCGAAAAGGACGCGACAGGACTCAGCATGGCCGAGTCCATTGCGTTGGATATCAACCAAATGGGGGTGTCGGCATTTGTGTACTGGCAAGCACTTGACGGTGGAGGTTGGGGCCTCATTCAATCTAGTCCGGCTGACAACACCATCAGTACACCCAACACCAAATACTACGTTCTGGCGCAATACTCGCGCCACATTCGTCCCGGTATGGCCATCTTGTCGACGGATGACGTGAAAACTGTCATGGCGTATGATGCAGCGTCGAAACTACTTGTGGTTGTCACGGTGAACACGGCCAATGCGGCCTCAAAGGTCACCTTCGACTTGGCAAGCTTCAAAACAGCGGCAGGCCCGATCACGGCCTGGACCACGGAGACGAGCGGTACGGGTGCGCTTTACAAGTCGTCGAAGGTTGAGGTTTCTGGATCGTCATTCAGTGCATCGATCCCGGCTGCGTCGGTGATGACATTTGAAGTTGAGGGAGTTGCTGTGTAACTCGCTTTGCTGAATGCGGTTGGTACGTAGCAAGCTACCAGTCATTTGAGCGAGCGTGCCTTATATTTTCGATTTCAGACAAGCGCTCAAACAATTAACGTCGAGAGCTGTATGAATGGCACGACGGAACTTACAACGCTCTGCAACACCCCTTCAGTATCCTCTTGAATCAAGGGCCTTGGTGATCGAATCGATCTTCCTTCCTTTCTTACCCAAGCGTGCATATCAAAGACGTGATCATCCGGCTACAGTACACACCGAATCGATGGATTCCGGCGATGCCGTCTGCACTTGGCATTGCCAAGGTGACAAGATCTAGGATACTCATGCAATTTCAGCACCTGGTGAACTGCTTTGGGTTTGAAGGTTGCAACTTACCGCCCCCGTGCCACCACCGATACCGATTAAGTCTACTTGTACTGTACCAGAGTTCAACGTGGAGGGATCCACCTGATAACGGGTCGTTGTGAGACGATCGCACTTTCATCCCAAATCGCTGCCTACAATCGCATCTGTTGGGGCAGAAGCATTACTTTTTTTGAGCCTGGCTCACCTCTCCGCTGCGGCATTCCTTTCCAGTTCCCACTTTCGATTTTGCAGCGTGGGCCTGACAGTCACGACCATGCTTTCTGTTCGAGCGCTCGGAGCTTCCGCTCTGACGTACGCCCTTTTGGTTGCGCAGTCTTCCCGTGTTCTCGCCGCGGACTACACAGTTAAAACGGATGCCTCGACGACGCTGATCAGTTCGTGGGAAGGGTGGGGTACATCGCTCTGCTGGTGGGCCAACGCCTTCGGAGACCGTGAAGACATCGCCGACCTACTCTTCACCCAAAATGATACCGTGACGCTGAAGGAGGCGTCGTCCGGACTTCCGGCGCTTGGGTTCAACATCGCACGCTACAACATCGGCGGTTCCAGTAAGAACGTCATCGATGACGCTGGCACCGAAATCGCGATGAAGGAGTCGCCGAATATGCCGGCGTTCAAGGCCATTGAATCGTTCTGGTTGGACTGGGCCAGCAACGACACGACGAGCAAAAGCTGGAACTGGGATGCCGATGCGAAGCAACGCAAGATGCTGGAGTTGGCAACGCAGCGTGACGTCGACCTCACTGAGGCGTTCTCAAACTCGCCGCCGTGGTGGATGAACAACAACCACGCTACTGCTGGTGGAGCAAGCGGAACGAAGGACAATTTGCAAGCCTGGAACCATGGCCAATTTGCGCTTTACCTGGCTTCTGTCGTGAAGCAGGCGAAGGAGAGCTGGGGTATTACCTTCGACTACGTCGAGCCGTTCAACGAACCGATGAGCTCGTGGTGGCAGTTTCCCGGTGGTCAAGAAGGCTGCCATTTCGATGTGGCCACACAGAAGGATGTCTTGGTGAAGCTTCGCACGAAACTGGACCAGCTCGGACTGAAAGACGTGGCTATCGCGGCATCGGACGAGAATTCGGACACCCAGACACTGTCCACACTGGACTCGATGTCAACTGATGCCAAGGTTATGGCCACCATTGGAAAGATCAACACGCATGGCTACGGAAACCGCGAGTCGGATCGAGCACCCTTGAAGGCGTTGGTGAAGAAGGTGGACAAGAAGTTCTGGGACTCCGAGTACGGCGAAAAGGACGCTACAGGACTCAGCTTGGCTGAGGCTGTCGCCATCAACATCAACGAGATGGGTGTGTCCGCCTTCGTGTACTGGCAACCGTTTGACGGCGGAGGCTGGGGCCTCATCACCTCGGCTCCGGGCAATATGACGATCGGCACGGCCAACCCAAAGTACTACGCACTGGCGCAGTATTCTCGCCACATTCGACCTGGCATGGCTATCCTCTCTACGGATGACAAGAATACTGTCATGGCTTACGATGCGACGACTAAACTTCTCGTACTTGCAACAGTAAACTCGGGTGCCGCGTCTTCGAAAGTCACGTACGATCTGGCGAGCTTTTCCAAGGCAGCGGGCCCGGTTAGTGCCTGGACGACCGAGACTAGCGGGACGGGCGCACTTTACAAGACGTCCAAGGTCGAGTTGTCGGGTGCAACTTTCAGTGCATCGATTCCAGCCGCGTCGGTGATGACGTTCGAGATTCAGGGTGTTACTGTGTAGGCGTAGCGCGGAGTTGTTGAGAAGCTCTCAAAGCACTCATAAATTTCTTGTGCTAGCAGAAGCCACACAGCCAACAGTGTGCATACTATTACGGTACCAAAAACCTTGAGATGTGATCCGCACCTCTTGCCATCGTCGCGTTTTCAATTTACTGTACCTCCGTACCAGCAGTAGCACATGCGTACATGTATCAAAGCAACCAGCCTCCAGTCAAGTGTGCGAGAAACATAGCGCACAAGTCAATATGTACTGACATCATCAAAATGAGTCGACTGATCTCCATCTTAACGTGAGAAGCTCAAATCTCCACCTCCAGATCTTCACCTGCTCGTGCGGGACGTACTGTACTCAGTCTCCCTGGCTCACGAACAGCGCATTATCCACCGAACTCGGTGCAGCTTGCATCAGTGCGACTCCGGGAAAATGCCCTCGATCCAGGAGTCCCGAAACCGGACACTCGCTGCTGCGATCGTGATCGTCCTTTACAGTTCCCACTTTTACTTTTGCGGCGCGCAGAAGTCGAGTTTCTTCAAGCTATGCTTTCTGTTCGATCGACCGCGGCTTCAGCTCTGGCCTATTTGCTTCTGCTGACATACCCACTGCGGGTCAATGCAGACTCCACCGTCAAGGCTGATGCCGCTACGACGCTGGTAAGTTCCTGGGACGGATGGGGCACATCGCTCTGCTGGTGGGCTAACGTCTTCGGTGATCGGGAAGACATCGCCGACTTACTCTTCACTACGAAGGAGACCGTGACGCTGAACGGCTCCACGTCTGGCCTGCCAGCACTGGGGTTCAATATCGCACGCTACAATATCGGTGGCTCTGCGAACAATGTTGTCGACGATAGCGGAACCGAGGTGACAATGAAGACGTCGGACAAAATGCCAGCGTTCAAGTTCATGGAGACGTTTTGGCTGGACTGGATGAGCAAGGACCCAACCAGCACGAGCTGGAACTGGGATGCCGATGCGAAGCAGCGTGAAATGGTCGGTCTTGCCACCAAACGTGACGTTACTATCGTGGAGGCGTTTTCAAATTCACCGCCGTGGTGGATGACGAATAATCACGCCACCGCGGGTGGAGACGATGGTGGCAAGGACAACTTGGACGACTGGAACCACGACCAGTTTGCCTTGTACTTGGCCACAGTGATCAACCACGCCAGAACGAGCTGGGGAATCAACTTCACGTACATCGAAGCGTTTAACGAACCCATGAGCACGTGGTGGGAGTACCCGGGTCGCCAAGAAGGCTGTCATTTCGAGGTTGACACGCAAAAGGACGTTTTGGTGAAGCTGCGTTCACAGTTGGACTCTCTTGGACTGAAAGATGTGGCCATCTCATCATCGGACGAAAACTCGCCCTCGTTGGCACTTTCGACGCTCACCTCCATGTCGTCGGATACGGACGTGATGGCAGCTATCGGAAAGGTGAATACACACGGCTACGACGGTCAAAGTCCGTACCGCGGAACTGACCGAGAGCCCTTGAAGAAGCTGGTGACTCAGTCCAACAAAAAGCTCTGGGACTCGGAGTATGGCGAAAGCGACGCGACAGGGCTGAGTTTGGCCGAGTCTATTGCTCTCGACATTAACCAAATGGGTGTATCGGCTGTCGTGTACTGGCAGGCCCTCGACAGTGGAGCTTGGGGCCTTGTTCAATCCAACCCGGGCGATAACTGGATCGGTACGCCCAACCCCAAGTACTACGTCCTAGCGCAGTACTCTCGCCACATTCGGCCAGGCATGGCCATCTTGTCAACGGATGACGACACCAACACCGTCATGGCGCTTGACTCGACTTCAAAAGTGCTGGTGCTCGCGACGGTGAACACGGGTGATTCGGCGTCAAAGGTAACTTTTGATCTTTCGAGCTTCACGACGGTGGCGGGCCCGATCACGGCTTGGACTACAGAGACGAGTGGCACTGGCGCGTTGTACGAGTCTTCGAAGGTCGATTTGTCGGGCACGTCGTTCAGTGCGTCCATCCCGGCAGCCTCGGTGATGACGTTCGAGGTCCAGGGTGTTGCCGTTTAAAGGTCGATTGTTGTTGTTCACCCGCACAGAGCCGCTCTTTCCTACGAAAAAAAATCAATTCTCTCTCGTTCACTCCAGTTTTGCTTCAACAACTGGTATTTGAGCCCAAATACGGCCAATCAAATTCGTCCTTGCAACCAACGCGATGCAGATAGGTACCGGTAATTCACTTCACTTCGAGAAACGCCCGGACCTTTCTCAGTCGCTTGTAAAGGGAGGGCTCATGTCGAGCCCCTCGGAAGTTCCCGCGCGGCCTGGCCAGTTGACGACTGAGTTCCTGCAGCAGATTCTCCGTCCTTTGTATCCGGCGCATCATGTGCTTGACTTCGACTGGAAACCCATGAACATCGGCGTGATCGCCGAAGTGGTGATCATCTCAGTGGACTTCGAGCCGGCGGATGGCCCCAGCGATGCCTCCAAGCTGCAGCGGCGATATGTGGGGAAATTCTTGCGACCAGAGTTCCCCTTCGAGTCGATGTTCGCAGTGGAGTCCAAGTTCTACAACGAGTTCACGACTAAGGCAGGCGATGCAGCCATGAAGAACTCGGCGGCAGTGGTGGGGTTCCCGTTTGCTATCCCAACCGCAATCTTCACGTCCAACGTGCTGATTGTATTGGAGTGTATCGAGGCAGTAAAGACTTTCACTTGCGTTGATGGAAGCCCGCCCCACCACATCCCGATGCTGGTGACGAAGCTCGCGCAAATGCACGCACGCTTTTGGAGTCACGATTGCGAAGGTCTTTCATCTCCTGCGGGAATCGGCAGCCAGCTTTCTGGCGAAGAGAAGCGCCTGCAGTTCCCAGGCTGCTGCGAGAAGTTTCTGGACGACGTGTCTTTAGACGTCAAAGAGAAGGATCGGCTGACCGAGTTGTGTCAACGTCTGAGCGGAAAACCTGATCAGCTCAAAGCAGTGCACGACCTGGTGGACAGCGGTCCGACCACGCTGATCCACGGTGACTTCCACATTGCCAACATGCTTTTACCGGCGGACCCTGCGGACGAAGTGACGTGGCTTCTGGACTGGGCAACGTGCGGTAAGGGGAACCCGCTGCGAGATCTCGCCTTCTTCTTCATTGTGAGTGTCCAAGCCAGCCATCGTCGCGCGCAAGAGGCACAATGCCTGGAGATCTATCACAAGGCGTTAACGGCAGAAGAGGAGGCTGCGCGCTTGCCATTGGACGAGCTGCACCGACAGTATAAGGCGTGCGTGCTCAACCAGTTCGTGATCTTGGTTGTGTACGACAGCCACAGCAAAAGCCTCGCAGCAAACGCGAAGACCGAGAAGCTCCGCGTGGAGTTGGACGCACATTTCCGAGAGGTTAATCGTCGCGCGTGCTTGAGCGTCCTCGACAACATTGGGGAGAAGGACATCGAGCTTCTGTCGGATGGTCGCTCGTGAGCAAAATTGCATCTACCTATAACTTCAATTTGAAGCCACATGTGTGTTTGTGTTTGGACTTGCGTCCCTTGGTATCGAATCGAGCGGAGGCAAGAGCGGTTAATCGATACTATCGATTAATCAATCGATACTATCGATTAACCGCTCTTCGATTAATCAATCGATACTATCGATTAACCGCTCTTGCCTCCGCTCGTGCTCGTGCATGTACATGTATTACATGTACATGTATCTAGCTCTGGTGTCGCAGCAGATGACGCCTTGATGCAGATTACGGTGGCGCGGATTGAGTAGGCAGTTGATGCTTGTCATCGTAGCGAAGCTGGACACCGCAGCGGAGCCTGAATACATGCGCTTACAGTGTGGCCCCCCATTTTCGCGCCCGCTGACCTCTTATAAACTGCCAGATTTTATATGTCCATGCTATATTCACAGGACAGCTCATCTCCTTTTCCATAGTATTCCCTTGCCCACATCACAAAGATGCTGCAGCAAATCCAATAAGTCTATAGGAGTTTGTATGGTCCGCCCTCCGCGAAAACGGGGGGCCACACTGTATGCACCTGTGAATCGCTCAACTCCACCGCCTTTGGCTTAACGGTGGCGGTCTTGAGTCAGCTGGAGGTGAGTGGGAAGGCTTTGGCTACACTCCATGATGGAGTGTAGCCAAGCCCTCTCGAGATGGAGTCTCCATCTCGAGAGAGAAGGTAGTCTATTGAACCTTAGTTAATAGCCTCCTGAAATTTTCTCACGACGGGATCAGTTGCCCGCTGCTACTGCGACCGACTGATCTGACATAAAACGCACCGATCCGGTCGGTCACAGGAGCTCCACTGTCGGTCCGCGGCATACGAAGAACCGCGGCGAAGGGAGCACATCTCGAGTGACCTCGCAGCGTTGGCGAACATGGCGCGCTCCATCCCGAAGCCCAACCCGGTCCTGGACACCCTGCTGGTGAGCCTGCTCGTGTGCGAGCTGGGGGTCATCACGCACACGCTGTGGGACGACCAGCAGATGCTCGCCATCCTCGTGGCGATGGTCTTCGTGGTGGCGCTGGCCGTCAAAGTCACCAAGACCTCGTTCGCCATCGGCGGCGGATGGTTCTCTCGCACGTTCCTGCAGCACCTCGGAGACCCGTTGAAGAAGGCGGTGACCATGAAGAAGTGGTGCGACCAGTCCTGGCAGCTCGTCATTCACGTGTCCATGACGATCTTCGAGCTGTACGTGCTGCGCGATGAGACGTGGTGGCAAGATACGACGACCTGTACGTGGCTTGCTTCGCCCTCGGAGAGCTTTGGTGATCGAGTCTAACTTGTTCATTGCTACTGACTTGCTGCAGTGTGGAACCAGGGAACGGACACAGGCGTGTTCCCCACGCAGAAGTTTAGCACCAAATTGCTCTACATCACTCAACTGGTAAGGGAATGAGATGCAGCTCTTTTCTGTTGGTGACTGGCTGCTGATACATGAGCGCTGTATGCTTTGGTCGTTTATTTCATTAGGCAATTTGGATTTACACGGCGTTCTCGTGCAAGTACCTGGAGGAGATCCGCAAGGATTACTTGGTTATGATGACCCACCACGTCGTCACGATCGCGCTCGTCACGTGGTCGTACGCGGTCGGCTTCTTGCCCGTTGGCGTGGTCGTGCTGCTCCTTCACGACATGACGGATATTCCGCTTGACATGCTGAAGATGGCCAACTACCTCAAGATGGAAGGCGTCCCCGGCCTGTTCACGAGCGAGATCCTCTTCGTCATTACGATTGTGCTCTGGTTCTACTACCGTATTTACCAGTACCCGACCAAGCTGCTTTACACGACCATGGTGGAGAACCGCGAGGCCAGCATGACAATGGCCGACGCGCACGACTTCACGCAGCTTTTCCCGCATCCCGGCCCTCCGTCCTGGCTGCTTTTCAACGTGCTGCTCACCACGCTGTACTGCCTGCACATTTGGTGGGGCCTCCTGCTGGTGCGGGTGCTTATCGGCGTGGTAACCAAGGGGGCCCACGATACGGCCAAGGAGGAGTACGAAGGCACGTCGTCCGACTCGGATAACGAGAAGAAGGACGAGTAGACTGAAAGAGGATATTGGTGCAGTGTACGCGAGAAAGAAGGTCTACATGTAGAGTTACGGGAGGACAACAGCTAAGCGAGAAATGAAAGGAAGTGTGCTGCTACATGCACGTACTTCAACGAATCAGTACCTTTTCAAATTATAGAACATCTAGATTAGAAGATTACAGATTTTGGCGGCAAATTCGTTTTGACACTCATCAGCCAATCGGCTTCGGCTTCACCTCGACAACGTTGCTCAGAGTGCAGTGCGTGGCGCGTGGGATAAAAGGCAAGCGAGCAGTCCGGAAACATGATGGAGGCGCTGGGCGACGATCCGGCCGTGGCGGTTGAGTCGCTGGTCACGGAGGATTCCATCGTGAAGGCGCTGCGAGACATCCTCCCGTCGATGGACGCCGACACGGCGACGCTGAAGGCGGTGATGCAGAAGCTGGCCGTCCGCTTCGGCATGAACTTCGCAGACCTTAAAGCCCAGTGGAGACCTCGCATCAAGGCGCTGCTGCCGGACTTGCTGGAGCTGTGCGCGGGCGGAGATGCCTCTGAAGCTGAGGACGGGAAGGATGAGCCTGTGGCGCAAGACGAAGAAGAAGAAGAGGAGGAGGTTGATCTGCGCCCGAGCAGGAAACGCACGGAACGCGCCTCGAAGAAGCGCAATACAGTTGTGGATGAAAGTGAGGAAGAGGACGAAGAAAAGGATGGTGTTAATGAAAGCGAGGCCAGTGAAGATGAAGCCAAACCAGAAGAGGATGACGAAGATGACGACGAAGAGGATGTCGCTCCAGTGAAAAAGAGAAGAACGGTATGGGCTATTTTTCTTTTGCGATGAGTTTTACGGTGCCGCGTAGAGAAGTTGTGCTGATCGTAGGTTTTATTGTGCATTGCGTTGCAGTCTGACAGCGGTCGCGCGAAGAAGCGGAAAGGCAAGGAAGCGGCGCCACCGGCGAAGAAGCCAAAGACTACCAAGCAACAGGATCCGCCTGGACTGGCCTCGCTGAAAGAACTGGGCCGTGCTGCAGGCGTTCTCAAGTACGTGTTCAAGGTTGATAGTAAATGAGCTGGAGCCTTTATGCTAACTAATGCTGGATTTGACATGTGCAGCCCTCAGTTGTACAGGGTTCTGAAAGGCGCAGCTTCGACCGAGGAGGCCGAGGAAATTTTGCGCGAGCGGCTGCAGGATGCTGGAATTTCGTTCCAAGGGTCGTACCCTTCGAGTCGCGATATCAGTGCTGCCAAGAGGAAATACGACAAGGAGAAAGACCTGGAGGGCATCGACACGAGCTTGATCATTACGGGCGGTCGCTCGCGGCGCGGAGCATCCCAGCCTCGCATCTCGTACAAGGAAGAGCGCATCAGCGGCGAGGAAGACAACGCAGATGGCGACGATGACGACGACGAAGACGAAGATGCGGAAGATGAGGACGACAATGAAGATGACGCCGAGGAGTATGCAGCCAGCGACTCGGGCGAGTCTGAGGCATCATTTTAAGATGACAGGTTTTGCGCTGCGCTGCTGTATTCTGGTCGCGCGGAGAAGATGCATGTGAAGTACGAACGTAGTTGGCGCAACGAATAGAGAGGCCCTTGCTTGACAAGCAAGTTACATGTTGAAGTCTTGTCGAAAGCAGGATGCAAATCAAAATATTCTAACCGGTTCAGGGTAGGGTACGACTGATTGGCCCGGTCCAATGTCTGTTTTGACTTGGAATATGGTCTGTGCTCCTGGTTTGGGGAAAGTTTTTTTTTCCGGCCTCCACACAGGTTTGGGAAATGCAAATCTGTGTGGCGTACACAGGGTTCAGGTGATTGGTGGTGGGCGCGCGAGGCCGTTTGGTCTTGTGTGGGGCGACAGCATTTGCCGCACCAGTTTCCAGAACCCGAACGTGAAGCAATGCCGTCCTACAGCCAGGAACCTGAAGACGCTCAGCGCGCCGCCAAGGCCCGCGGCTCGCACCTCCGCGTGCACTTTAAGCACTGCCGCGAGGTCAGCCACGCCATCAAGGGCATGCCCCTGAACAAGGCCAAGAGCTTCCTCCAGGCCGTGCTTGAGTACAAGCAGGCTGTGCCCTTCACCAAGTTCACGGGCGGCTGCGGCCGTCACGCCCAGGGCAAGCTCCGCGGCGCCGCTGGCGACAAGTGCAAGTGGCCCCAGAAGGCTACCAAGATCATTTTCGACCTGGTGAAGAACGCCGAGGCCAACGCCGAGGTCAAGGGCCTGGACACGGACCTGCTGTACATCTCGCACGCTCAGGCCAACGCCGCCATTAAGCAGCGCCGTCGCACCTACCGTGCCCACGGCCGCATCGGCCCCTACATGTCCAACCCGGCCCACATCGAGCTCATCCTGACGGAGAAGCGCGCTAACGTTGCCAAGGCCGTGGAGGAGGCCAAGCCCGTCAAGGTGTCCCGCAAGCGTCAGGCTCAGCTGCGCCTCAAGTCGGGCGGCGGTGTCCCGGCCAACTAAGTTGCTTCCTTCCTGAAACACGAATGGTCAGTCTGGATCGAGCGACTGTAGACGCAAGGGGGTGGCAAAAAGTTGCTAAAACTTTTTAATACAGCCTTGCCGAGAAATGGGTTCTACTGATGCAGTGTCTGTTGCCAAGAGAGCAAGCGCGTTTCCAGTTCGTCTTCCGTGCGGTGTGGATGGTGTCCTCGCGGGGTATCATTGTGGATTGCCTTGATGCGTGCAGGTACAGGTTCAGCAGCGGCGGATGAGATCAGAGCGGCGGATGAGATCAGAGCGGCGGGGACGAGCGAAGGAGGTGCGACGCCAGCGCGGCGTAAAGGGGATTACAGCGATCAGCCGTGGAACGAGCGGAGAAATACCGGGACTGGACTTGACAGGCTAGGATGGCGAAGCAGTTTGCTGGGCATCGATGGATACAAGATCACCGACGATGGCGTTACTGTTTGTAGCGTCGAAGACGGATGATAGCAAGTCGACCCAAGCCTGCAGTCGATGTCTGGACGGGAAGTGAACTACCCACACTTGCAGCGTCCTCGGGTCCTGTACAGTCATCCACCACTTCTTCGCCCCATGCGCGTTCGTCTCCTCGACTGGTGTGACGAGGCTGATGTTGTGGAGACGCATCGCGTGCTTGCAGTTGCCGTAGTGCAGAAGATGCTGGACTTGATCGAGGTGCAGGTGCTGCATTCGCTTCTGCATCTTCGGCACGAAGAAGCCCACAGGTTCTTCGATGTAGAGCCACTCGCTGCCCGTTGCGGCATCCTGTTCGCTGACGACGCTGTCCTCTTCGCCGGTATCCGTGTCGTGATCCGACTTCAACCTTGATGGGCAAAGCGACGAAAAGCGTCGTCGCCATATCGCCCCAACACCGAACATTGCACGTGGTTGCTGGCTTTAGTCCTCGTCGTCGTTGTTACACTGAATGCATCTTTCCAAATACATCGCAACACCATGCCAATCGTTGATCCCCAAAAAGCTTTCGCTGCGTTCGAAGTGATAAGATGCCTCCCGGAAATAGCCCTCGGGAATGAAAAGCTTTCAATTGACTTGCGAAAACGTAAGATGGATTCTGCGACGGTATGAAGGCACAATTTGATTGGCTAAAATTTTATTGAGGTGTCATACATAGGAGTACGTGCAGCGGATAGAGCTCGTATCGAGCCCGGCAGACAACGTCGACCAAGCGGTGACTGCAACAGTCGACAGCCGGGTTCTAGGCGGCAACTTCACGAGCTACCAGGTTTGTGTTTGTTGTTGCTAAATGGTTATATAACTTACGCTAACAACTTCGGTTTTAGGACACCCTCTACGCCAGCAAGGTTTGCCAGCTTAACGCTCCGTCGCACTACATGTACTGCGATCAGCTCGACTGTACTAACACGAATGTAAATGTGTGTACTGTTTGATTATAGCTACTACTAGCTTGTCAATCTCGGACACTCGGACTGGCTTGTGAGTCTCTGGCGCTTGGGTGGCTGACTGTCTTCTTCGTTTCGCTCTTGATCGGCTTGTCGGATGAGTCTCAAAACAGTTGTAAGCTTAAGCTGTTCAGCTCTCCGCTTACGTTTGCTTGGTTTTAACCGC
>JAIKVE010000501.1:0-19332 GCA_024679115.1 Phytophthora pistaciae | reverse complement strand
GAGCTGTTAATTCAGGCGGAATTAGATCCATAAAAGGGCGAGCAACGCTTATTTAGTGTTAATTCTGCCTAAGATTGTGAGTGCTTCCCCTAACTCCCGCGATCAGCATTTGCTGGTGCCAAAAACCCTGGTTGCTCCCGTAAAATTGCTATCCCAGCCTAAGCGTAGCCCTAGTAGTAATTCCGTATTTGCACCCACTTGTATTGTGCCTTTCACCTATTTTGGCGGGTGAGCTGTTAATTCAGGCGGAATTAGATCCATAAAAGGGCGAGCAACGCTTATTTAGTGTTAATTCTGCCTAAGATTGTGAGTGCTTCCCCTAACTCCCGCGATCAGCATTTGCAAGCCAATCGACGGAGATACGAGCAGAATCGCATGGATTGGCGGGTAGGAAACCGCCAATCGCTCTGTTTCCGCCTAACGCAGACTGGATTAGCTTATTCCGCCTTAACTCGGCCTCACCATCGCCGCTCCTAATTCGGTCACGGAGGGACGACCCGGAATTAACATGGGAATTAGCTAACTCGGGGCATAATTAAGGTCAATAAGGAATTAGAGTTATGCCAGAATTATCACGGCAGAATAAGCGAAAGGCACAATACATGGTGCATCGTTTCTATCCTAGCTTCGTTTCTAAATAGCTTGTGCTACCATTATTCATTATTCAATCCCATTGAAGGCGAGGGCCGTCATGCAACTGCTTCACCGGCGTTGAACCCACCTGTGTCAGTAAACGCCGTTGAAATAAATACAGCGACCGTGTTAACGTCAGTAAATGGATATGTATGTAAACTACAGTAGTTCTACGAGTCTTGATACGACTATTACACAGACATCCGTGCCTAATCTGTCCGTAATACTAGAACAAGTCCAGGAAACTCCATTCCTAGGTGCATGATTGCTTAACTTGAAAATTTCCCGTAGCACACTTGCTTGCTGGCGCCATGTGTCTTCTTTCCCTGCTAGTTTCCCACACGGCAAAGATCCTCGTTGTGGTTCTTGTAGTCGACGCACTCGCCCGTGACCGATTCGGAGCCGCTACTGGAGCTCGAGGTGATGTGATACTCGGCTCTACAGCCGTCGTCGACTAGGCTGTAAGGCGATGGCCGCAGGTCGTGGGCCGCGGGGAAGAGGAGACTCGCAGATTCGTATTGCTACTGGAGTGCCGTGGGCGCGGCGCGCCGAAGCGAAGATGCCCTGGTTTGACGGCTTATCCTTGGTTGTTCTGGAATGATAGCACACGCTTTTTTTTAGAAATGAAGCTAGGATAGAAACGGATACGAACATTGGGTGGGGTGCGATCAACGATTCCCGTAAGAAGCCGGTCACCATGCCGTAGCATGGGCTTTGCATAAATACGTCCAGGGACAGGGCACCAACCTAGGAAAGTGGTCGTTTCATACTTACCAAACGGATGGGATAATTATAGTGCTTTGCTATCCGTGGACACAACGTTGTGTGACACAACGCCCTCTCGTAGTCGATGCTGTCTACAATTCATTTTGCTTCAGCTCAACACATCTCAACGAAGATGTGCGATCCACGAGATAGCAAAGCACAACTTGTGTGGGTTCACATGTCAGTGAAAGTCTCGCTGTGAAGCCACAATTTTTTTAAAAATTGTAGATATTTAAAAAACCTTTAGTACTGTAAAACCTCTAATTGTGCCCCACCCTCTATTAGTGCCCCACTCTCCAGTGGAGAGTCTCCACCAAAAATGTAGTACCCGTTCCAACCTTAGTACTCCCCCGTTAAAAAGAACATGAACCTGTATTGGCAGTGAATCTTCTTGTTCCTGGTCTAACATGAGAAGGGTGTTGTATGCGCTGCTGGGATACCACATTTTTTATCCAAGTTACCGTCATTGCCCTCGCTCATCTACGAACCGCCATACCGCACAGTTCCTGAACACTGCATTGCAAATAACTAAAGCGATTTGCA
Organism: Phytophthora pistaciae; assembly: GCA_024679115.1. Classification (NCBI taxonomy): domain Eukaryota; phylum Oomycota; class Peronosporomycetes; order Peronosporales; family Peronosporaceae; genus Phytophthora; species Phytophthora pistaciae. The sequence continues at coordinate 17,391 of JAIKVE010000501.1, read as the reverse complement.
TGTAAACCAAAGATGAAAGCTGATTTTGGAAGAAGTTTTCGATGGTTTTCTTAGAGCCACCAATGAAGGACCAAGAACGCAGATTTGTGACTTGTCACTAACGAACGGAAAACCAGCAAGTAGGAGTAGGAAAAAAATAGGGAGGAAAAGGAACACACAAATAACACACAAATCACAGCATTAGGATTACCCCCCCCCCCCCCCCCTCGATGGTTTTCTTAGCTTTAAGTTGTTAATCGATGATTTTAGGTTTGGTATATTTAATCGGGCACTGCTCTTTTTGCCTATACCCCACCCTCAAATAGTGCCCCACCCCCTTTGCGTGGGTGGGGTACTGAGTACCCCAGGGGCACAATTAGAGGTTTTACAGTACACACGGAATAACAAATGGCTACTTTCGTAGTAAACAATACACGAAAGTGTATTTTTGTGCACTTTAGATCACAGCTCGAAACAGCCCTAGATAATGATCGTCGGGTATGTGGAGCTCTGCTGACTTTTTGGCTCTTCGGACTGTAAAGCGGACGACTTATCGAGCACGACGAATTACCGTTGAATAGCTCTCATTGTCTTAAAAAATGTTTTCTTCTTGTTAATACTACGTAGTATTTAGCAGCTATACGCGTTTTGATTGGCTACTAGGGCTTTCAAAACTCAAACACTACAGCAATCTACCACAATGTCCGCTTATAAACAAGTCCTGGTCCAGCCAGGGCTCCTGGAATCGTAGTCTGACACTTCCGCTGGGTCAGAGTACGAGACGGCCGAAAAGTTGGACACTTCCGTCGTGTCCGAGCGGGAGGCGGTTGAGAGGTTTTTGTAGGCCCTATAACCCGTCGCTTGGTCTCTAGCAGCTTGTTTCGGGTCGCACACAGAGGCTCTGCTGATACACGTCGCGCAGAAGGCAATTTTCCGTTGAACGAGCTTGCCACCGAGGGCGATACGAGTGACACACGGAGCCGTAGCACAAGTTGCATGTGCTCTTGCCGATTCTGCCGATGATGCCCGAGCTTGTCTCCTTGTTGCACATGACGCAGCTCTTGTTTCGGCCCCTCTGCAGCCCCATCGAGCGCTGCTGCTGCAGCATCCACGACATTTTTTTCATCTGCGCGCTGAACACGAGGTTGTAGGTGGAAAGCAGCGCCTCCGTGGCAACTCGGACCGATACAAAGCGCCCAATCTTGCCCCCGGGAGCCACGGTGCTGGTTCCGAAGACGTCGATGACATTGGTGTGGCTCTGTCGGTAGAAGCTGCAATACGAGAGGTTTGCGCGGATGACGTTCGGCTGTGGCTTGGTCCGGTTGAGCTCGATCGAGTGCTTCAGGTGGTATCCGACACGGTCACCGTTGCCGAACTGCAGAATACCAGTCGCCTCGATGTACACGAAGTCGCGGGCCTTCTTGATGAGACTGGCGTCCAGAGGCAGCCACTTGATGACCAGCGAGCGGAACGGCTCCCCTTCACACGGTTCGTCGATCGGGCACAAGATCGCGGCAGTGTCGACGTCATGAACGTAAGAGGTTTGAACGCGCATGGCATCCAAGGTCGGGTTCACGACGCCAAACATGAGGTCGTCCAGGCGGCCGGGGACCGTTCCAACCCGCAGCATCGTGGGCATGTCCGACTTTGTAGGCACCGCAGCATCCCACAACTCTAAGCGCTGGAATCGGTCCTCATAAACGTGCAGGTCTCCCTTGGACTTGAAATGCTTCCAGCGGCGCTCGTCCACCCGGCGGTTGTCAAGAGCGACGTACTCCTCGTACTGTTGGAAGTGCTCAGCGAGAAGCTCGTTCTCGAGGTCGATGAGCTGGTGCTTCGCCTCTTCAGACACAAGAAGGCCCGGGTACGGGGTTTCGGCGAACAGATCCCTCGGCATTTTTTTGTTTGCTGTATTGCTGTGTGGTGTGTAGGGAATTGGCAAGCGAGTCTAATTCCTTTGAGGTAGGAATTGCAGCGTGAAGAGCTTGGATGGATCTGTTGACGCCTACGTCTCCAGCCATGCTAGACGTCGGACCTTCCAATGGACGCAAGCGACAAAGACTGGTGGGTGTTGACGCTGGTCAGGCCTTGGTACCGCGCAGGGAACTGTAACGCGCTTGCACTAAACAGTTCTTAGCGCGAAAGTCTTATTCGAGACCTCAGAGGTAACGTTTGCAGCACCGGGGTACCAATACAAGGTGTGTGGGATTTGCTAGGCAATGCCTAAGCTTATTCGTAAATTACGTGAAACTTACACATGTGAAAAATGTTGTTGCCTACCAAGGCAAATCGAATCCCCTTTGGTCTCCCCCATTTGAGCACAGCTCGTCGTAATGACCTCGACCCACAGGGTTGAATTATCGGCCGTCGAGGGTTTATCGTGGGGTACATGTAGTTTCGGATAAGATTTTCACCGTCGTAGTATTGTGTCTCACACGAGGGATTTGTGCAGTTTACAGTAAAGTTCATGACATTTCACTTGCTAGCTCTTATCGCTGCACACGCTCAGTGATGGCACGGCACCGAGTGTCCGTCCATCCACGGCAAAGTATAAGATGCCGTCAACAACCGATGACATCTGAAGGCCTTACTTGACAAATCGTACTTCTGCGATAAAACAAGGTACGAAATAGCAGCTAAATCGTAGGTGAAGATGGAACCAGCTGATTTCGTGGACAAGTGGAAGTTGATAAAAATGACCGAGACGACCGAGAGCGGGGTGACTGCGTTTGCGCCTCGCCCAGCGCCGACCTATCGCTTCGTGCTCACGAGCCAGGCCGAGAGGTGAAGATCCTCCTGGAGGACCGCAAGAGCAAGAAACAGTGGAGCACCGGCTTCCTGGACGAGAAGGAATACGTGACCCCCACTAGTGGTATCCCTAACGCCACCCTGGCGGACTATGTTAAGGTAATATTACCCCCACTACGACAACCGCAACCCATTAAAATTATAGCAAACTCCTTACTATAACCTAGACACACGTGTGCTGCCGACCAGCTCTTCAAGGATGCACTGGAGTACCTGATGGACCGCTCGACTGAAGAGGACGATGAGGACTTCCAAGAGAACAACGCCAGCGAGGAATCCAGTGACTCGGACGGCGACTCGGAGCAAGAAGTTAAGGAGTTGGATCCCGGCAAAATCCGCCGAAGCCTGACCCCCCTCGAGGGTGACGCACTGCAATTGGAGCTCACCGTGAAAATCCGGATCTTCCGCTCTGCTTGGAACGCCAAGTACGTTTTCCGCCTTGAGCCGCTCTCGCTCGATCGCGTTGACATTCTGGAAGCGAAGCTCCGCGACGTCGAGGAGGAGCTGGAGGAGACCAAGAAGTCTCTTGCGGAGGAAAAGGCCAAGAAGGTGATTCACTTAAAGGCTACTTCCAAAAATGTGGCCAAGCTGAAAGGCACGAGCCTGGTGTGGTGGATCGCAGAGAATGACTTCTTCACGTTAGCGAAGGAGGAGAGCGGCATCTGCTTCCTCGTTGCCGGGTGGTACATCATCAGTGTGAAGGTGTACTTGGCTCCCCAAAGTGCTGGGTGCAGCATGGAATTGCACCAGAATGGAAAGCGTGTTGCCTCCGACACTGTTCCCGTCTACAACAGGCAGAGTGCGAGCGCTTCAATCACGTACAGCGGCTACTTTGAGATGGAAGACGAGTTGTCTGTTACCGCCACGGGGGATCCAGCAAATGTTGGAGCGGAACTCACAGCTGTAAAGATTGGAGACTAAAGTGGAAGAGCTGTCGGTGGTCTCGCGTGTCTTCACGGCGTCAGCACGGGCGTCGTCTAGCTATAACCCGTATCAGGTTGAAAGCATCCATGTGTGAGGTGTGGTTTTTGTACTTGCTCGAATAAGGTGGTGCACAATGAACGTAGATTCTCTATTCTTTTCAGAGACCGATCGCAATAGTAGTAAGCATTGGTCAGCGAGAACCCGCATCTGTGTGATGTAGCTCGACTGTACACGTATCTACTCCAACAAGCTGGGCCGAGGCCGCTCTGGAACTCCACAACGGCATCGCTCCTTTTTGATTTTGTGTGGAATATCGATGCAGTAAGCCTAACTTTAAAAAAAAAAAAACTACAAAGTGCTACAGCGATAAATGTTGCCGCGCCAAGTACGTCATTATGTGCTCGCCACAGTTTAGTGAGCGCTGCGAGAATGGTACTCGCGATGGAATGAAGATGCGCCTGTTGCCACTACGAACCTCATCCAAGCTCGCATGCTGCCCAACGCGGGGAAAACCAAAGTAAGAGCGACGACGTAGCGAAAGATAAGGACTATCTACAGTACTGTATTGCTGTTAGGATTGCTCAGGCTGCCTAGTATTGCGTGAGAAATGGTTTGGGATCGGCACGCTTCAATTCGTGAGCACTACCTGCCCACCACGCAATCATGTATCACAGTGTTTGAGTCTCAAACTTTGAGACTCGTGATTGCGAGGTGATCGTATCGATGTTCCGAGCGCAGAAAGAAGGCTCCACTGCGGTCTGTATCGTTCGGCCATTCCTGAGTTTACTTCGCCGATGCGCCTCTCCTCGTCCCTTCTGGCACTCGCGGCTGCCTTCCTCTTCGCTGGTTCTTGCGCAGCAACGAACGCAGACCTAGTCGCGGGAGACTTGGCTCACTCGGACGGCACTGCTGGTACAGTGGTGCACCGCGTTTTCGGCACCGGTATAAATCAATACCCCAAGATAGTAGATTGGGATTTGAATACATTACAAGTACCAGTGACCTATCATGTATGATTTCCTTCAATAGCCGATTTATGTACCCATTCCGAATACGCGGTGCACCACTGTAGGTTCTTGCGAAAGCATGAGGCAGTCGGTGGCAGGGAGCGACTCAATGGGGCCAACATGTTCAAGCCGGAGAAGTTTCAGAAGATGATGGCGGATAGTGCTTACGCTGAGAAAAAGTTCAAGACAATGCTTGGCCACGGATACAACTCGAAGGACTTTGCCCGTGTATTCCGAATCTGGTACAAGAGCAGCGAGCACTGGCCGCTCTTGCAGAAGTTTCAGAACTTTGAGAAGACGTTGTCTTAACTGGTGTTCTTCGACGAAGTATTCTTCATCTCTTCGATTCATAACGCGCCGTGGCGAAGCACATAACGTCTCAATACAACCGCAATGTGTTTGCTTCCAGCGCCCAGTACGAAATTCATGCCACTACATCCGTACACAAGTACTTCTAAGGTTATCAAGCAATCCACAGTAGTTTCAAGTTTCCTTTTCCTTTATAGCAGTGCGTTGCTTGCCGACGAACGTATCCATGCCGTTCAGGCCCCCGCCCAACCGAACCACCACATCATATAACGGAACCGGTAGCAGTCGAGAGATAGCGGGGGTCCACGCCAGCGCGATCCCCCTCCACCCCGAAAAACAGGAAACCAGCAGCTCGTCACCGCGCAGAATCGCTCGATAGATCCTGTCGACGACTTCAGATTCGGACAGCATAGGGATGAAAAAGCGGGACAGCTTGACAGCCCAATCGTCCGCAGCCAAAACACCAGCAAACATGCCCGTGTCCACAGCAGCTGGACACACCAGCAGCGTTCGAACCGTCTTGACATTGTCTCGCCAAAGTTCCAACCTTACTGCATTCATAACAGCAGCAACAGATCTCCAACTTAGTATAAAACAGCATAAAACACACTAGTGTAACGCAAACTTACACGCTTCGTGGAAGGCGTTCACGGCAGCCTTGCTGGCGCAGTAGTCCGTCAGCCCGGCGCTGCTCGTCATCCCCATGACCGAAGACACCGTCACCAGCAGCGCCTCCGGGGCCTTTTTCATCGAAGGGAGAGCAGCCTTCACCGTCCAAAAGTGGGCCAACGTGTTCACCGCGAACGTCTTCTGGATCTGCTCAGGCGTCAAGTCTTGCAGCGACCGCCCCATCACGACGCCTAAAACCCCACACAACACTCAGTCACACCTCATATAACCCCTCACCAAAGACACATTTTCTCCCTACCTGCATTGTTCACTAGCACTCCAATGTGCCTAGGTGCAACGTCCGCCACCACGCGAGCGATGCACTCGTCCACCGCCCTAAAGCAACGTATGAACACCCAATCACCCCCTTCAGCTCTTACCCACCCCAAAAAAAACCAGCAATTGATCCACCCAATGCTCACCCATGGTCCGACACGTCGCACTCGTAGACAAACACGACTTTGTTCTCCTCCTTCAAGTCCAGCAGCTCCGCCCGCAGCTTGTGCAGCGCTTCCAGGTCCAGATCCAGCAGCGCCAGCGTCACATCCTTCGCCTCGTGGAACACCTTCACCGCCAGCCGACGCCCGATCCCACTCGCTGCACCCGTGATAACCACAACCTTTTCATCCAACGAGAACCTCCGGCGGCTAGCAACAACCGCAGCAGCTCCAACCCCCAGCAGCAGCAGCAGCACTACGAGCATCTTCTTAAAACTGACTGGAATTCACTATACCTACATATCCACCAATCACCGTCCTTTACAACCAAAAACTAGTTTCCACCAATCCCCGATCTACCAAATGTAGCCATTCTGCACTTCAGTTTAGCGGAGCCCATTAGCGGAGACCATGCCGTGCACCATCAAGATCCGGCTCGTGGAGGCGCGCGACATGCCCGTGGTGGACCGCACGGCCAAGCTGGCGGACGCGTACGTGGGCATCACGTTCGCGAGCTTCGAGGCCAAGTCGTCCGTCTCCAAGAAGACGCTCAACCCCAAGTGGGACGAGGAGTTCCGCTTCGACGTGGCCGACGACTCGGTGCTGCAGTCGCAGCCCATCGAGTTCAAGCTCATGGACCACGACGTGTACACGACGGACGCCACCGTGGGCATCGTCTACGTGGACCTCAACTGCCTGCTCATGCGCGACGGCCACGTCATCCAGGGCTGGTTCCCCGTGTACGACACGCTCTTAGGGGTGCGCTGCGAGCTGAGCCTCGTCATCCGCCTGCAGTACTTTGGGGACGTGAACCCATTTCGAGAGTCCTCGGCGGGCGTGCAGTTCTTCGGGCTGTCCACGCTGGACCCAAGTCTCTACCGCATTGAATCCATGTTGGGCTTCGTCGAGGAGCTCGTGGTGCACGCCGACCCGGAGTATTCGTGGAGCGACAACTTCCGCACGTCCCGGAGGAGCAACGAGCATAGGCAGTTATTGCTGTATAAACTGTCGTCGCAGGTGGTGACGCTCGTGGGCAAGAAGGCGCTGGAGCTGGGCGGGAATGCCGTGCTGGCGTACAAGCAGTTCTTCGACGTGGAGGGAGACAGCGGACTCGTGGCGAGAGCGTGCGGCACGGCGTGCTTCATTACGCCCGTGGGGAAGAACGAATTGATGTCCGGGGATGGAGGAGGACAGCATCGTACGCACAGTGAGGACGGACATGGACACGATGGAGAGTTGAGTGTGGATGTGGACGATATGGCGACGGGGGGGAGTGTGGAGGCGTTAGTCTCCCCGAGGTACTTCCCGAGGCGGGTGTTGAAGTCGCTGAAAGCCCCGGAGGCGTTTAATATCTCGGCACACGATGTGAGTTGGGTACAAGTTGGAGAGAGTGAACTGGTATTGGTGGAGCTAATTGTTGTGGTTTGGTTGCTGTAATGCAGGAGGTGCAATTGATCACGCTCAAGGTGTTCAACCCTGCAACGAGGATTCGTCTGGGTGGGATTGTCAGTGCCCGCTCGGTGAAGTACCTGGGCAAATTGGCGACAAAGCTGGCGGATCAGGAGACGAGAGACTCGTGGTGGCTTGAGCTGCGTGAGGAGGTTCGCTGGTAGAAGTCGGATGTTTTTGCCTGTAGTAGCTGGCAACTGATGTGTCAACTTCCTTGTGTCTACGCAGATCCGAGCTCATGCGCAGTCGCTGCAGTGCCCCTTCGTTATCGGCTACACTGAGTCCTGCACGATCCACGACGACGTGTGTGTGATTTCCGCCTCGTAAGTTGTCCCTGCCCAAAACCAGTATGCTGCGAATATTGCTGTTCTGATTCTATTAACTGACATGTCGGATAAAATGGCATGCGAGTAGAGGAACTGCGGCTGTCATGAAAAACCCGCTTGAAGAGCGCCCGACCCGTCGAGACGTAGCTGTCAGCTATGACGGAGACGATGATGGCCCCGATTTACATGCAGCTTCGTCGCCGATGCTGAATCTCCCTCTGCCGGAGGTTCCCGCCTCACTTGGTCGCCGCAGTCCCTCGTTCTCGTACATGGCGCACCCGCCTGTTCCTCCGAGAACAAAGACAAGGTTTGGCCGCAACGATATTCAGTTGTTGCTTAAGTGGGGTTACATTTACTAACGCAAGCTCGTTGTATGCTGCTTTGATCAGGCGGAGCCGAGTATCAAAATCCCCTTGTCTTTTATGTCACATTCCTTACTCGCGATCGTTGGCACCGTTTTCGAAGTACGTTTTCAGAGGACGATTATGTGGTTTTTACTTTCTGGCATGGATGTACTCAAACGTTGTTATTGATTTGTAATTGTGCGGTTGCAGCATGCGGATGGTTCGCTGCGGTGTATGTGGAAACAAGTGGGTTCCCGAGATGATGATCGCATCTATCGAGCCTCCTGCCGGTCTCGCGATGATGGGGAAAGGAACATTTATCCAGGCACGAGTATGTCGTCAGCGCAGGAAAGGAACGGGCGATGTAAATGCCACGATTGTGTCGGATGCTTTGCCATTCCTCGAATACGAGCTGTATCGACAGGTACGCAAAGCGGAACAGATCACTAGTTAAGATTCGGGTTTGTTGACCTTTACCTTGCGTTTGTCTTCTGTCCAGCTCATCGTGAAGATGCGAGTGCTTGGCGTGAATGCCGTATTCGCGTTTGATTCGCAGATTCAAGTCGGAGGCTCGTTGATTGTCGGTGTAATTACTGGCACGGGCCTCTACCTTCCCGCTCTGCCTCCCCCACCAACGCTGCGAATCGAGCGAAACATTGATGTAAGCTGGGCTCATTTTCTGCTTTGGCGAATTTTATGTTGATGTACCTATGATATTCCTGTGATTAGGTGAAAGACGATGAAGACCGACGTCTTGTCCAACTGCAAGCCCAAATTGAAGAGCTCAGTACATTCAACAAGGACCGAGTACGTGAGGCACTGTAGCTTGTGAGGGCAGCACAGCATTTATCGATTGTTACTCATTGCCGTGGTTACTCTGAAATTCGAACAGCTCCATCGAGACCGGATATGCGTCGTTCAACCTGAGTACGAGTACTATGGCGGAAATCGACCTGCGCGCAATCAACTGCAGCCCAGCACTTCTTTGTCTTCTGATCAAGATGATGATAGCGGGAAGGGGTCCAAGCGCCCGTTTCAGATCGCTCAGTCTCGGTCGTCAGCACGACGCGCGCGTCGGAAGCGGTTGCCGCAGCCTTCGTTGGACGATAGTGCTGCTACCCAGGCGAGCGGCAATGCGGAAAATACCCCCGCTCCAGAGGTCTCGGCTACACCAGATGCTGGCGGCACCACCACTCCCACTGCAGGCTCGGACACACCTCCCGCTCCACGATCTCAGACCTCCCTCGACAACGACTCAAAGACACTCAGCTCGTCTTCAGAGTCAAGCTCCGAGTCGGAAGAAGAAGCGTTTGTCGATGGTTTTAGCGACTCGAAAGAGACGTTTGTGCTTGAAATTGACGACGAGACGGACGAAGATCTCATGTCGGTCCTGTTAGAGCAGGAACTGCCAGAGGTAAGTCACTGCTTCGCGTATATACCACAGCTTGGCAGTGGTCTAACGCCGAACAACTTGTGCTGTACGACGCTTGTAGGGAATTTACATGTGCAACACGGATCGATTACCAGGAGACTTCACTCCGGGCGAGAACGTGCATCTCATTGTCTCCATGAAGCGAGTGGAATGGGACGAAGACCGTATGCGTGATACCCGTCTCAACGAGCTGCTGTCGGTCGTGTTCAAGGAGCTTTTTGCCAGGTAAACAATGTGTTTCTTCATACTCTGCTACTGGTTGCTTACACGTTCGTTTCGATGGTCAGTCTGCTGTTCAAGGTGCGGTCGTACGCTCCCTGCGCTATCTGCGGCTTGAAGACACGAGTCGCGGTGGCCTCTGAAACTATGGTAGGAGTCTTGTATCTTTGTTGATGCATCCACCGTGGCTAACTTGTATTGTGTGTTCGATCTGCAGCTTGAGGTGGTTCTGAGCGGTATGGCAGTCCTGGAGAAGAACTGGGAAGACCCGCTCGAAAACCTGCTCAACAGCGCTGCAAAGGCGCTGGAAATGGAAGAGCCCGACTCGCCCAGCAAACCCTCGTCAGCTTCCCCAGCAGTGCATGACATTCCCCTCTCCGGTAAGAGCGGCAGCCCCTCCAAGCTGCACATTCAGATGCCGCCCCCGACTCGGAGCTTCTCGCACTTCCACACCGTCACGCCAGGCTCTGGTCGAGGTGCAATGGCTGCACCAGCTCCGTACGGTCGCGAGTGGATCGAGCTGACTCCTCTTGGCTACATCCCTGGGGCTCACGTGACGCGCTACCTGGGCCGCGTGACGCTGCACTTCATCAAGGAAAGCTGGACGGTGCGTGAGAGCGGCGGCCTGGGAGCCTTCTACCACCTGTTCCTGAGTGAAGCCATCGCTATCGTGCGCGCGCACGTGCGGTCGTTGGGCGGCAACGCCATGCTCACCTTCCGCCTCGTGCCCATCGAGTCCAGTCAGCTGTACCGCAACCAGGTGTACAACATGATCAGCATCACCGGGGACGTCGTGATGATCGAGCGCGAGGTGGACACCAACATCGCGTACCCGCCCAACCTCTGGGGGTCCAAGTCCTCCCATGCAGCCGAGATCGACAAGCTCTCGTCCCTTGACGATACCTTCGCCAGCGTCACGATCAAAGACTCGGAGTTTGTTTCCTAAAATCTAAGAAGTTGAAGTTGGGATGACGTAAATGTAGCCATGTGGACGCACTTCAACAACGTTGGAAAAGAAAAAAAAAAGTTGCCTTTTTCACTTCGTGAATTGACGAGGAAGGCACCAGGGGGGGGGGGGGGGGGGGGGGCGCTTCCTCATCTTTTCACGTTCTCGACCTCTTGAGAGCTCGGCCCTGCTCCGTCACTCCCTTCAGTCCGGGGCTCTTTGGAGTCTTCGGGGTAAGGTCACTCACTCGGTTTGTTCGTACGCGTGCGTATCCTGCCCTCAACGTGGGTCGCCTCCTGTTTGTTCTTGTTCTAGGTGGTCGCGAATCATCTCTGGGAGCATAATTTGGGCTGGCGCAGAGTTGGAGAGAGGCCAGATGAATCTACGCGCGTTTTCAGGCTTCTCATGCTCCCCACATGGGTCGCCAACGCCGAACGGAAGGGTAGGCATGGCCGTGGTGATGGAGAGGACCGAAAGCACGTTGAAGAGGGCCACCAAGTCCAGTCGCCCCAGCATGCGCCGAGGACATGCCGGCAAGCGATGGAGCGTCAACGCTGACGTTGGTCGATGTGCGTGGCTTTCGGAAGGCGGGTGCGGCCTGGAAACAGATTGAGGCAATCACGAATATTCCCTCCTCCTCCCCCATCCATCCATGCCCGCAAAAAGCTGCTGGTTCGAGTGGTAAGAAGCAGGATGCTAGCTTTGCTTTGATTCTTTCAAGTTGACGGACTGACTGACTGCTGCGTTGCGTATAGGCCAGCTCAGCCATCCAGTTTGCCGATCCGAGGACGGTTTGAGAAAGCCAAGTCGCGAGTGAGAGGGCGCAGTGCGTGTGGCAGAGTGACCGAAGTATGCATGACTGGCAGCCACGACCGAGAAGCTCTCCTCAACGGGGATCTATCTACTGCACTCTCGGCTCACTCTCTCCACACGCACTTCGCTCTTTCACCCCGCTTCGCCTTCACGAACCACGAATTGGTGCGTTCAGTGGGTGATGGGATACCACGAAGCCGTGAATTGTGTCCGACCACGCTCCTAACTCTGAATTCACGAAGTCAAACTCTATTAATCTTCGCTTTCTTCATCACTTTTATCCTGCAGCTCGATCGCAATGACATTCTGCGGCAGTGAAAGGTACTCCCTCCGTGTTCGCTCCGTCATGTTGTTGCCTGTGAGACAGAGCCACTCCAGCGTCGGCGTGATCAACCTCTTCGGTGCGTGCAGCTTGGCCGCCAGCACCGCCAGAAGCTCCTCCGTCATGCCGTTGTACGCCAAGTTGAGCTCCCGCAGCGTCCGATTGGTTTCCAGAGCTCGCATACACGCCACGAGACCCTCGTTCCCAATGCGATTACACGCCAAGTTGAGCCGCTCCAGCGTTGAGTTCACCGACAGGCACGCGAAGAACCGAGGCGCCTTCTTCGCGTCCAGACCAGAGCGCGACAGATCTAACGCCACCAACGTCTTGTTGAATTTCAGTAGCTCCCCGAACCGAGCAGCAGCGTCCGCATCGATTCGGTTGGCGCCAACGTGCAGCACTCGCAGCGATCGATTGGAATCAGTCAAAGCCTCTGCGATCCGCTGAGCTTGGTCGGAGCTGATGCCAGGACCTGCATCCAGCGCGTCGTCCGAGTCCGTGCCGCACATATTGAGGTGCTCCAGATGCTTGTTCCTCGCCAGCATGGACGCGAACGCTGCGGCACCGCGTGCCCCCATCGTGTGGTGCTCGATGTCCAGCAGATGCAGACTCTGGTTCACCTCAAGCGCGACTGCCAGCGCCTCAGCCCCCGCAGGTGACACGGTGTTCCATCGCAAATGGAGTTCACGTAGTGTGGCAGTGTGTCGCAAACCCTCCGCTATAGCCACAACACCGCGCACTCGCAGCTCGTTCCCCCTCAAGTCCAGCCTCTCGATGGACTTGTTGCGAGTCAATGCCTCTCGGAAGGCCATGACGCCGTCATCGCCCAGTTGTGTCCAGCTCAAGTTGAGATACGTGAGAGCGCTGCTCACTGCCAAGCACTCGGCCAGTGCTTGGCCTCCGGTAGGACCCAGCGGGTTGTTCTCCATCTCCAGTGTGTGCAGTGTAGCGTGGTTTCGCACCCCATCAGCCAACGCACGAGCTGCTGCGCCGTCGAGCAGGCAGCTGTTGAGCGCCACACGACCGAGATGAAGGTGGTGCAGCATCTTCTTGCCCAGGAACGCCGCCTCGTACAGCTCCAGCGGACGTCCGGACAAATTCACAGTGACCAGATCTCGATGGTCTTTCTCGTTTGCTGCCACACCCACAATTGCTGCCGTCTTGGCGGAGCTCGACGTAGCAGGCAGTCGTAGCTCGTTAAGCTCATGGGTGATTCGATTCACAGCGAGACACTTGGCAAGAACCCAAAAATCCAGGAAATGCTTGGACGCGACTGAGAACGCCATCACATCGGGGACTTCGCCTGCTCGTCGGTTCCCACGCAGCTGCTGGACAGCAAACACTGTCTCGTGCAGCTTAATAGTCTCCAGTGTGCTGTTCAGACCCACGAGCTCCCCAACACTCTCGCCGGCGTCAGGGAATATCCCCGTGTTGGATAAGTCCACGTCTCGAAGCGTAGGACAGCGTCGAATGACGGACAGCAGCTCCAACACCGCGGCTCTCCCCAATCCAGGGTTGCCATGCAGATCAAGTGACAGCAGCATGGAGTTCCGAGGGATCAGCCCCGCAATCACGAGTCCGTCGAGTTCGACCAGCTCCCGATCTGCTAAGTGTATCCATCTCGATGTCTTCATCTTGTCAATCGGAAGCACAGCCCGAGCACTAGTTAGCCGAGCCACAGCGAAGCTCTCGTTAACGTGGCGGAGCGCCACAACAATCCTCTTGGCCGAGTCGTAGTCCAGATTCGCGAGATAATGGGTACCGCCTTCAGCCAGATCACGACCGTAGACACAGAGTTCACGAAGAGCGAAGTTGTCTCTCAGCGCTGACAGCAGCCCAAGCACAGCGTGTGGACCCATCTGGTTCCACGAGAAATCGCAGCGCGTAAGCGTCTCGTTCTCGCGTAGCGCCCGACCAAGTTCTTCAGCGCCTTGGGCTCCAAGGCGGTTGTCACGGAGATTCAGGTCTATCAGCATGGAGTCTGGACTGTCTTCTAGAGCGTCTGCCAGGTCACGAGCGCCAGCTGCACCGATCCGATTGCCAACGAGGCTCAGGTGGGTCAGCGCTGTGTTCACGCGCAACGCTGCAGCGAGAGCGCTCATGGCTGAGTCGTCGATCGCGACGTATTCCAGGCAGAGGGACAGCAGCGCTCGATTTACCCGGAGAGCTCGAAAGACTGCAATGGCCCCATAAGAACCGATCTTGTGCTTGTCTGGGCCCTTGGTTACTTTCTTGATCTTCGCGGTATTGACGTTGTCTGCTTCATCACTGGCGCCATTCGACTTGGACTTGCCTCTGAACTTGAATTTAATCTTGAGCTTCAGCTTCAGTCTAACTGGAGGCCGAGGGTTGACGGACTTAGGCTTGATGGTCTTCTTGCTCTTGGTCTTTGCACGTGGCGGGACTCGTTTGGATAGTTTCGCGATCCATTTGTACTTCGATTTCGGTCTCATGCGCTTCCGATGCCGCAGTCTCATGACCATGCTGATGAACCCGAGCCGGCGAAGTTTGCGACGTATTCTGCGCTTCGGTTTCCGTTGGGCTGGCGCAGGTATTAACTGTGGAGGTGGCTGGCCTTGGCGAACTGTCAACGACCTCGTGCTGCAGTTGAAGGCCAATCCGGCGTGTGCGAGGACCGAGATCTGCGTCGCTGAAATACTCGAAAGCTTCCGTTTCCGCTGCTTCTCTTGATCGTCAAACACCAGACTTCGAGCCGAGATGTTCCGCCGAAGACAAATAGTCGTGTACGTCAGCGATAGTCCGAGCTGGAAGCAATCCCACCAGCCGAAGGGCGGAATATCGTCGGGAACGACGTAGCTTCTCTCCATCTGGCGGCACTGCTCCATGGTGGACAGCAGCTCAGACCGCTCCGTCGAAGCATCGATCAGGAGAACGTGGTCGTGGGCGAGAGTGTTTTCCACATCTGGGAAAAAGCTCACGCGCTTTTTGGGACGGAGTATTGACTCCGATATGGCTGGAACTTGCTCGGCATTCTGTATTGTAGGCTGCTGTGCTTGAAGACTGCTGTCTGTACACGCTGTGGTAGCTTCGGGGGGCACGAACTCAAAAATGCTAGACCGGAGATCTGGCACCGACTCGATCGACTGGATCCACGCCACTTTCCGAGGCAAAACTGCACCATCGACACCCCCTCCATTGTTTTCGTGGCTGTCACCAGTTGCATCGCCACTGCCAACGTCCTCAGCACCTTTAGACCCCAGCAGCTCTGTTTGATGGAGCAGCTCGACTATCGCCACCTCTGGCACTCCGTGATCCCCATTGTTCGATGGCTGTGCAGGATCTCCGTCGATGCTGCTCGCTTCCGGACCGCCCGGCGTGTTCATATATGCCGGAGTGTTCTACTACCGGGAGAAGTCGGTCATCTTTCACGCCAAACGAATTTGGAGACACCAAGTGACTCTTCAGCTCCTCTCTTCACTGAGCTGTCTTGATAATAGCCAGCGACGCTGCTGTATGCCCCACACCACCATAGACGAATATCTCCATCAAATGTAATTACGACAAGCAATCGGTTGCCGGATGATCGTAGCAAGCGCAATCTATGACGTCCTTACATGATGCTGCTCAAGGGAACAACAGTTGAGCATCTACCACGGTCTTCCTTATTGAGAGACTGGGTACGCGCGCTTGACGTGGATCTCCTCACGGGGTCTACAGCACAGCAAGCCAGTGTCAAGTTGTCAGTTCAACTGCGACTCAGTACATCCATGTAGCCATCTCTACCTGTCGTTAGCTCCCGTCGGCACCATGCCCATACGCTGAATCACCTTCATACCGGACGAGATACGGCCAAACACCGTGTGCTTGCCTGCGTACCATAAACACAAAAACACAATTGTCAACGACGAATTTGGCACCTTCACTCCACGGATTAAATCCCTTCCATACCATCCAGCCACGGCGTCGGTGCCAGCGTGATGAAGAACTGGCTGCCGTTAGTGTTCGGCCCCGAATTCGCCTACAAAAGCACCACAACAATAGATAACAAAATACCAGTCAGCCTTCTCTCATACAGAAATCCATCCACCATGGGAACAGGTTGAACACATAATCACCATTGATAGCACACCGGCGCCCGTGTGCTTGAGCTCCTTGGTGATCTCGTCGTCAAACTTGGCTCTGCAATACATACACAATACGCGTGAGCCTTCCTCATTGTAGCCATATCGGACAACGCTCTCCATCCACTGTGCGTCATGGCTACATTACCCGTAGATGGACTCTCCGCCGCGGCCCGTGCCCGTCGGGTCTCCTCCTTGGATCATAAAGTCCTTGATGATGCGGTGGAAGATGGTGTTGTTGTAGTAGCCACGACGCGCCAGCTCCGCAATGTTCCAGCAGGTCCGGGGCGCGTGCTCCGTGTAGAGCTCCATAGTGAAGTCTCCCTAATGTTGCAGCCAATTACACGCCGTTTTAGCACTAATTTGTCCATGGTACATGAAGAGAACAGACCAAACAACTGATGCAGCACAGTAGACAGCGAGGAAACGCACCACAGTCGTCTCGAACACGACGTGCGTCGGCGGCTTGGACGTCGCGGGTGCAGCCATTATTGCGTGGTTCTAATGATTTCCAATTGCGGTTATTGCGGTAAAGGGTTCTTATAGAGAAACTTCAGGTTTGATACGTAAGTGTAGCCATTTCGGTGTGAAGCAGTCGCGGCTCGAAAGAGAACAATGTCATCGCGAAAGAGCTGCAGACTAGAAGTGATGAAAGATGCGGACGTGTAAGCTGTTAATTTATTGACTTCGTGAATACAGCTCCGTCCCTGAGGATGGCTCTGGATCGAGCTCTTTCTTCACCAAGTGAATGCGCCATCCCGTAGTTCGTGGAAACAAAGCGGGGTGAGAAAGCGAAGTAACTTTGGAGAGAGTGAACCGAGAGTGCGCTGAGTTTGGATGGATGGTGGTAGGTTGTCGTGCATACTTGGATCACTCTGCCAATATCTCTTCGCCCTCACACCCACGACTTGCTTCCGCGGACGCTTGGGAATGCGCTATCCTGATGACGATTCAGCGTATGAAAGCGATATCCGCCTCAGTAGCTGTAAAACACACGTCAAGAACAGTAAAGTGTTAGCATTTGTGTAAGTCGACATGTCATATCCAGCAGTAAGTTACCTGTCTCGCGGAAAAAGTAGGTAGCAACAGAATTCCAACAAACCGTCTTGGCCCACCAAAATGTGGCTAAACCAGGAAGACGAGGCACAAATGTCAACAAATAATAGTATATCAAAGCAAGGAAGAGAGAATATATACCGTCTCGGACAGTCCATCTTGTCCTAGTCCAGATGACTGGCCCGCTAGACCCGCTTCAACGAAGTACAGACCGGGGCGTCAATAAGGAACGGGTGTCATCCTATAACCTTGAAAAACTAATTTTATGT
>JAIKVE010000500.1:0-19334 GCA_024679115.1 Phytophthora pistaciae | reverse complement strand
GAAAGCGGTACGTGAACCCCATGAAATCCATGATGGCGTGGGGGCAGCGTGTGGATAACCTAGAGCCGGTGTCCGCACGGTACAATCTAATACATTCGTAAGCGCAGCAGTGAGGTCACGCCGGCGCTTTTGCTTTTCACGAACGGAGACTTCAGTTCAAGGAAGAAGAAGTGCAACCAAACCCAAACGTTCTCACATTCATTTCCACTTTCGCGCCCTACTTGCCACCAGCAACAAAGCCCAAGCGACAACGATGAAGTTCCTCTCTCCGCTCCTCGCGACCGTGGCCCTTGCAGCAGCTAGCGTTGCTGCGCTCGAAGACGGCCTTCAACTGAGCGAGGTCTTCGGCGGCCCGCACGGCAACAAGTACTCCGACCTGGAGCTGGTGTCCCCGGGACAAAGCGTCAAGTCCATCACGATCCGCACCGGCGAGCGCCTCAACGGCCTCGGTCTCGAAATCGTCGACCCCGCGGGGGTGGCGACGACCTTGTACCACGGCGGCCGTGGCGGCGCCCCCAACACCATCACGATGGGCAAGGGCGAGTACATCACGGGCATCGAGGCCCACTGGGGCGAGTACCATAGCCACACGCGCATCCGGTTCATTCAGTTCACCACCAACGCGAACAACACCATCTCCGGAGGCACCCGCACGACCAAGATCGGCAAGGACACCGCGCCCGAGGGCTACCAGCTGGGGGGCTTCGTCGGCACTTGTGGCAAGGAGATCGACTCGGTGGGCGCGATCTGGCTACCAGCTGGGGGGCTTCGTCGGCACTTGTGGCAAGGAGATCGACTCGGTGGGCGCGATCTGGACGCGGATCAAGGCGGACGATGACGACTCGGACGATCCCGCCAGCCAGAGTGACGCCTGGTCCGCCCAGTCGATCTAGATCAACTTGTTCTGGATTAGGCTTCGTTATTGTGTGCGTCTATGCAATAGGCGATGGTAAATATATGCCGGTTGCACTTTGCAATCTTCACTCGGGAAATACAGAAATCTGGTTTTTTTTTTCACCTGGACAGTTTAGGCCTCACTGAGGTTTTATAAGGTTTCTAGCCCCGATACAAAAAATACACTACAGACATCTGCTTCAATAAAGAACACCTGATATATACAAAATTGTAAAAGGTAATATAATTTTACGTTAGCATTATAGTCAAATTTGTATGTAGGAGCCAATCAGCATCCATACAATATCGAGGGTTATAGGTTTTCTAGTATTCTTTATTGAAGCAATGTCTGTATTTACATGTTAATAGCAGGAAAACGCGCCAGATCGAGCTCCCTCTACATTTCGTTCGCGAGATGGCGAGGCAGAAAGGCGTTGAGCTGGAGAAAGCATACGGCGAAGATAACCCAGCAGATCTCCTGACAAAGCCGATGTGATATTGTGCCTTTCCGAAACTTTGGCCAATCTGACCTCAAAAAGGTGGTCTTAAAAAGGAGGGGGTAGGGCTAAACCTAGGATTTGCAGTTGGCCTTGCATCGGATTACGAAAGTCCTACGTAGGAGTTCCGTCTTCATCTAAAGGGTACCTTTTTGGAAATAAGGAGCGAATGGCCAGGTTAAGCTGGCCATTTGGACCTTCGTAGGACTAACGAGTCCTTCCTAGGACTAGATCAGACCAGTGTGCTCGAAAGCATCGGTGGCAAATGCATATTCGTGCCACATTTGTACAGGGGGAGACTCATGGAGCACCACCACCAAGTCATCATGCTCAATGTGGGGCTTCGTATGTGCTACAGGCACTGAACGCGCTCATTTGTCGACATACATTTGCAGGCCATTCACTCAGTTTACGTTCAGTTTTTGTTTATACCAGGTTTTACTGTCCTCGACACTAACTTTTATGAGACCTTACGTAGGACCTCAATCGGAGGCTAGGTCACGAAAAAAAAAGCTAACATGAATCAAAAATCGACATAAAGGAGCGATCAAACTTCTACAAACAGTATACCCTTTGAAGAGTCTTCAATGACTGATGCTACTACAAAAAAATCGTTCCCTACAAGCGTTCGTTAGATTGCCCGGTAGGTGGCACGCCAACATTTTCCTTTTCATGGTGAGGTATATTGTGTTCATTAGAGCTAGGTACTAACGATCAACAATATCGGAAGCTAACACCCATACGCGTTGTTAGCTGTGAGGTGGTATGCCAACAGCAGTAAGAAGCAAACCAATCCTTGTTACTGCGGCTTACACGTCGACCACGACTACGATTCCTCCGAGTCGGCTCTCCTTCCAATCAATACAATAAACAAACGTGTGGCTACTGCTCTGTTCCTGCAGTTAGTATATTTGTTCTTCAAGCTTCATCACCATCACTCTTTCCTAAGACTTGGCGTTGTACTCAGTGTATCAATGAAAAATTTCAACATGGAAATTGTCAATAAATATCAAGAAAATATGTATTGTTGGCAAGCGCCATATTGAAATTTATATTATTGGCTCGTATGATTTCAGGACATACAAAAACACAGTCAAGGTACATGAAATTGAATTTAATCAGTATAATAATTATTATCGGTGGCCGTCATATTTAAATCATTATTACTGACAAACAGTTTTACCAATTCAATATAATACTGAATTGGAGGAGCCCTGCTTACCAGCATGCACGCACCAGCAAACTGCACGACCCGCTGCCCTCCGAGAAAGCAAACTTGCTCTCGGAACTACTCTTCAGTTGTGTCTGGCCCAGCTTGAGCCAGCATCATCAGGTAGGATTGCTCACGCTTCATTTTACGGGGTGTCTGGCTGACATTTGGCTGCATCCATCAAAGCTTCCATCTTGTTCAGGCGCAAGTATTGTGCCTTTCTGCCAAAACGCCTACTCATATAATAGTATTACCAGTATTGTGGAAACCGATTAGATTGTCTAATTGGAATATAAATCGGTTGATTAAGCAGATGATTCAGCGTAATCGGGTCGGATTTGCTAAATCCGACCTCCTAATTAGATCGACAGACTAAGATTTGTACCGTACCTCACAGAAAGATTACTTTGGGTGTAGCGCGTTTGGCACTCTTTATACCATTTGCTAGAAAGGCAAATATGCATTCTTCATGTTAAGATGTAGCTCGGTAATTTCAAAAACTGGAAAATGACCTACATAAGAATCAGCTGTCTGATTCAAGACAACGGAATTGTAAACGTCGGTTGGCCCATTTGCTCTTGGAAAAGCTCGTTATTAGGCTGTGGGCCGCGAGGCGGACGGACATTTACTCTATTCTCCACACTCTGTTGCTCTAATATTCGGAGAGGCGAAGCTCAAACGCTTCAAATTTTATGTTATTCAGCGATTTGAAAATGCTTTCTTTGTGTTAAGAAAACGCAAACAAACGAAACCAAATGCTCAAAAATCTTGTTTTGGCATTCTATTTGGGGTTAACCATTCTTTCTGTGAGGTACGGTACTCTGATTTGACAGAGCGGTCAGTTGTGCCTACAACGCCATGTGGTAAGCTGATTTTTTTGCTCCACGGCTTACAAAGCCCTGGACGGCTGATTTGCATGCTTATCAGCCCGAATGTCCGACACCCACACGGCATTCGGTGGCCGATTTAACGTAAAACCGACAAACGCTAATGCTGACGAGAAATGACAGCGCAAATACATGACTTCAGAACTTGATAAATAGATAGCAGTACACATCGAAGCTCACAGAAGCGTATTTAATGCACGCGATGCTATTTCTCGTTAGTAGGTACGCGAGTCACTCAGCTGGTAGCGGTAAGTGGTCGCTTCTCGTATTTCTGGTGGGTAATGAGGCAACCCCCATTTTATTAACCTTACACCGATTTTATACCCTTACCAATTCCATATGAAATCATAAGGATCCCCGATTTAGTACCAGTCAAATCTCTCATGAACGCTGCTTTATCAGCTAATCCGCTCGGGCAATCTAATCGGTTTCCACAATAGTTATATTATATTGATAAGCTAAAAGGAATAGTGGCTGACATATTCGAGCAGGGCTCGGTAAATTTCAATTTCTGGAAATAGGAAGACTGGCACAGACATCTATACAATTTATGCTTAGTTACTAAGCCTTAGTACGATCACTTCCCATGACTTCGACGGCAATTGAATTGCAAAAGGAGTATGAAAACAAAAAAAGAAAAAGCAGCGTCTGACAATGAGTTGCTGACTGTTACTGTAAAAAACTCACAGAAGTCGAGTTCAAACGTAGAAGCTATTTTGGAGAATCACAGTTCACAAGCGGTAGCGTTCCCAAACGTGTTAGCTGATCTCTCTTTGAGGTTTGATTGATAGTGCTGATGGTAGAAGTACTAATCCACGTTGTAAGGAGTGAGAGAGTAACAGGTGCAGTAGTAGAGTACCAGGTAAGTTATGGTCGGAAGTAGGTAGCATTCATTGCGACCGTTCACGCATCGACGGGACCAAACGGCTGCATGCATGATTGCGTTTGAGTATGGTGCATTTTGCCGTAGATAATTTTAGCATGAAGGAGTACTGGTATGATTG
This sequence comes from Phytophthora pistaciae, assembly GCA_024679115.1. Taxonomy (NCBI): domain Eukaryota; phylum Oomycota; class Peronosporomycetes; order Peronosporales; family Peronosporaceae; genus Phytophthora; species Phytophthora pistaciae. The sequence continues at coordinate 14,842 of JAIKVE010000500.1, read as the reverse complement.
CTAGCCTTCGTACTTACCCGTTCTAGATGCATCCAAGCACATTACCTAAGGTCGGACGCATTGTGCAGATATTGAGAAAAACGAATATATCGACTTCTCGAGCATGTTGTCCATCGGCTGAAGCGACGCTTGTTAATTACCAAGTACGAGCAATACCATTATTAACGTTTACTACCCAGGGATTAATATCGAGAAATACAAACAACATGCAGAGCTGTTTCAGGCGAAGCACGGCTTGGTGTATGTAGTCGTTCGTGTATTTTTCACCAAGGGTGATGTAGCTTTTCAATCTCTAACAGATATTGGATCTGTTTGAGATAAATATGACTCTTGCCACTTGAGCGTGTAACCCCGTTATAATTCCTGGTAGAGAAATAGATTGATTCTGCTCTTCACGACAGTAAGAAAAAGGAGTCGCCGGTACGTTTCTCATCCAACTGCATTACACTACTACATGGACCCCCATCATTGCAGCGAGATCTACTAAATAGTATAAAAATCCCGAATAGAATCCCATAGGGAACGTTTAAGGTAAAAATGCTATTATACAATTCCAAATAGTATACTTACCTATGGTTAACAGAGTGTAGTGGCGGGTTTCATAGAAGCAAGCCCAGCCCACTCATCGGGTGACGTCTACAGAATGACGCCACCAAGCTGGCATTAGGATAGGGGAGAACAGCGAAACCAATGCGACCGACAGAGAGGTCGGTTTGGTAGAAGGCGCTGGCAGAAGGCGCTAGCAGGAGTCGCCGGCAGCAGCCGCCGACAGCTAGCAGCAGAGACACAGACAGAGAGCACTTTGAGATTTACCTCTAAACCAACAACAGAGCTTTGGTTTGCCCGGAAGCGCCAGCTTCCCTCGTAGTGTTCCGAAACCTACTACAAAGATATCTTTAGTTGCGGGTTCAAGCAACACCGACGGATCAGAGAGAAGACATGACGACGACACTAGTGAAAGACGGCGGAGAGCAGGAGACCTTTCTCTCGGCAGATGGACGGAGCGGTGATAACGCGGTGCAAGGAGGTGACTCGACACTGGAATCGACGGGTATCCGCCAGGCAGCTCGCATGCCGCATCCAATTTTCGCCATCGTGAATCCGCCCAGGGTGTCATCCATGGTGCGCGAAGCGCTCGTGGAGTGGTTGAAATTGAGGAAGGAGTATGAAGAATACGTCAAGGACCGCTGCAGGGACGGAAAAGAAGATGTCGCCGCAGTGATGAAGAGCGTGAAAAGTTCGTTCGACGCGAACGTGTTGGAAACTTTGTGTGAAGTTTGTTGGGGAGTGGAGCAGAGCAGTGTGACTGATGACTTTCTCTTGGAGAAGATCCACGAGATCACGGACAGTTTTCAGAAACAGGAGGTGCCTGATGTGAAGGAGCTGTTTCGTGAGGAGCTGCGAATGAACATGTCCACCACTGACATTGAAGCGAGAGTGATTGAGGACTTCCACCTGTGTAACTCGCTGATAAAAAAAAAACCATGGGTTCACGAGTTTCTTTGAAGAGGAGCGTGGTGCTAAGGACAAGTACAAGCTCATCATGAGTTCGCTGCCGAAAGGACTGAAGAGCAAGGTTCAGAACGAGCTTGACTATCGTGTTCCGGAGGCGAAGTGCAGTATTCGGAAATTGTATGAGCTGGTTCGAGTGAAGGCCAACGAGCAAGCAATTGAAGAACGAGCGTTGAAGAAGTTGAACCCTCGGCGACACAAACACGAAAGAAAAGAGCACAAGACCGGCTCCCAACACAACAAACGACGGAACGAGCAACAAGATCACCGTGCGGCCAAGAAGGTGAACCAGGCGAAAGACACTGACCGCCGCCAACAGAAAGGTGGGCAGTCAGGTCGTGCAGCCGCCAAAGGAGCGCCAAAAGAAGGGTGTTTTCATTGTGGCGGACCACACTACTTGTCCAAATGCCCCACGGTCACACCAACCGAGCGTGACAAGCTGCTCGCCGACCGCAAACAAGACAGCAAAAGCGACTCAGCCGACAAAGGGAGTCACCGCTAGATTGAAAAGGATCAGGGACTGCTTCCCTAAGCAGAATCGATTCGTGGTGCTTGAAGACGAAGTAGAAGTCCCGCTTTGCATCGACAATGGAGCGGATCGGTGCTGTTTGGATGAGAGCTGTTTTGCTCGATTGGTAAACGTGAAGTCGGAGATTGTGCGGGTGAAGTTGGAAGAACCTCTGGAGTGCACGATGGCCGACGGCTCATCCGTTTGGGTGAGTTGGACTGTGGAGATTAATTTGAGACTGCGGACTATTGCTGGTATTGTTCACATTGCTGAACCGGTTGAGTGTTTGATCATTCCCGGTAGCTCCGGCGAATTCCTGCTGGGCAACGATCTGTTGCTTAAGTTAGGATCGACGACGTTGAGCGGCAAATTGACTTGCTGGCAGTACCTCTTGCAGCCGACGAGAACGAAGATGAATTTGATGATGCAGATGAACCTACAGTTGGAGAAGGTGTGCTGCATGAAGAAGGCGTTAGAGCTGACATTTTTGAGATGGTGAACCTGGCGATTGAGGAAGGGTTCCCTCACGAGTTTAGGAAGCAGCTCACTCGCATTGCGCTGCGTTTTGACTTGTTTCGGGATCGTTTGGGCGCGGATCCTCCTGCAAAAGTGCCGCCAATACATATCCGTCTAAATCCTGGTGCAAAACAGTACAGGTGTAAGGCGAGGAAGTACCCACCTGAAGTTCGTCGCTTCATGGAGGACTTCAACAACAAGTTGGTGAAGTTAGGGTGGGTGTACGAAAACCGAGAGAGCAGGTGGGCGTGCCCCGCTCTACCTGTCCGGAAGGGAGGTGGAGAATTTCGCCAAACGGCAGACTACAAACCTATGAATGAGCTGGTGGAAGCAATCGTAGGGATCATGCCCGACTTGCAGACAGACCTGGAAGCCGTCAAAGGGGCCAATTTCTTTGGCCTGTTCGATTTCATTAAAGGATATTGGCAGATCGCGCTCGCAGAAGAGTGTCAAGAGATGTTGTCGTACATGTTGGAAGCAAAAGTGCCTTGTCTGCCCGCAATTCCTAGTGATATGAAGCGTTTGGCGGGACCCCGGGGTCCCCGCTTGCCCCGCCAGCTGTCATAAGCAACCGGTATATTCGGTAAATTCAAGTGCTATGCATGCTATGTATCTCTCGTTGTACACTCCCGGTCAAAATGATACGAACACTGCTCTAAGCCCTCATAACTCATTCAATTTTTCTCATTTTGAGGTGCGGTTTGGACAGAGGTTACAAAACGTGCTGGGAAAGACATAACATGCGCTAACACTCGCGTTTTTGCACTCCGTGAGGTAGCTTGCATACAACAAACTGATTTTGCCTGGTGGTCACAAAATACGAACACCCAATCTACATACAAAATCCTATACTAATCAGATACCTGTCCAAAGAGATTTGACTAGAAGTTTGTATTGGATTTTTTCAAACTGCCAGTAATACGCGTTCGCTCATGCAAAACACGACACCTAGATGTTCATAGCGAAGGAGTTAGTGGCGTAGGCTTATATGCGAGCGGAAATGCGAGGGCGAGGCGTTGGTTCGAACTTACGGGAGTCTATCCGCAAAGGTGCCTACCCACTGGTCTTTACTATGGCAAATCATGGGATTACTGCAGACTTTGTATCGGGGTCCAGATTGACGCCCAATTCTCGCCTAATATCGCTTAGCCGTCAATGCTACCATCACACCTTCCAGGGAACTCTATCTGCAACTCAATTATGCTGACTTTGTTGGCTCTGATAATGGTAATACCGTTTTACTCGCAGTTTGAAAAAATCTTATACAAACTTCTAGTCAAATCTCTTTGGACAGGTATCTGATTAGTATAGGAATTTGTATGTAGATTGGGTGTTCGTATTTTGCGACCACCAGGCAAAATCAGTTTGTTGTATGCAAGCTACCTCACGGAGTGCAAAAACGCGAGTGTTAGCGCATGTTATGTCTTTCCCAGCACGTTTTGTAACCTCTGTCCAAACCGCACCTCAAAATGAGAAAAATTGAATGAGTTATGAGGGCTTAGAGCGGTGTTCGTATAATTTTGACCGGGAGTGTATCGACTCTCGGGTCGCACAAAGCTGCAGACTTAGCCATTTTGCGTGATTGGCGCTGCTGTAGGCGTAGGCGCCGGTGTAGATGTTTTCGTCAAACTGAAAAACTGCAAGATCGATGGTTGGTTGGGCTTTAACTTCAACTTTTTCTTCTTTGGCCGTCCGGGCTTGCGTTTTTCGTTGGTTGACAGACGTTTGCGCGCAGGAACCGTCGCTTGTGAACCTCCGCTACGCCTTCATTTTAGCTGCTAGATGCTTGAAGCTGAAGTGAGCTCTAGCTCGACTCTAAAAATTATCACAATCTATAGATGTATTAGCACTGACCCGCCGATAAAAATAAATAATTCTGGTCACCCTCGGTATCTGATGCGGGACCCCGGGGTCCAGCCAATAGATTCATATGATAGGATAAAAGCTTGAAATTAATTACATGTATGCATTTTCATGGTCTGTTCCCGGGGAGAACATTTTGTGCCAGAAATTTCTGCATAGGACATGTAATCCACTTAAACAAGGGCATATCTGATTACCGGGTCCGTACGCAAATTAACGATAAAATGCTCCGATGTTCTTCAAAACATGTTTCCATCTTATTCTAGCATGATAAAACATTTCGCAGTTGGCAAAAACACGTTTTTATTTCAGAATAATTGCGCGAGGCCACGAAATGGCAAAATTAACTCTTGTAAGCATCTTTCTGTATCTATTTTGTCGGTACAACCAAGCGACCGACGACGCGTCACGCGTGCACAGCTTTCACCTGGTTTTATGGGGAATCCACTGACTATAATATGCAGCCAGGTAAAAAGTCTCTCATGAGCGTTTACTCGTCCCAGACAAGCTTCAGGTCCGCCCAAATGGCTCCGACCGAGTCAAGTTCCTTGCCGGAAAAGCCGATGAAGCCACCCAGCTGGTAGCCGTTGGGTGCAGTATCAATTCCGATGTTCTCCGGCTTATCCGTGGGCGTACCTCCCGAGATGGTGTTGTTCCTGTCGGTGGTGAACTTGATGTACGTGATGCGTGTGCGACCGTGGTACTTGCCCCGGTGGGCTTCGATGGCATTGACATACTCGTCCTCACTCAGAGAGAGGGTCTGGTTGTTGCCGCCGTAGCCGCCGTGGTACAAGGTGTGCTCTGACCCCATGAAGTCCGAAGAGAGGCCGACGCCGTTCACGCGCTCCCCGGACGAATCGTGATGGAGTGGACAGTTGAACCAGAAATGACCATGTCGCGGTCAGAGTACTTGTCGCCGTGAGGGCCGCCAAAGACTTACTCACTTGGATGCCGCCGAAGGATTCTCTTGCTTGCTCTATCGCACCGATGCCTGCGGCCGCGAGCGTCACTGCCGCCAAGATCGGGGAAATGAACTTCATCACGTACAGTAACAGTTTGTTGCTAAGAGGTAGGGAATTTGACAATAAACTCACTTTCTTCTCGAATGAGAATGGTCTTCCGCGCATCGGATCGAGCGGGTCTGGCGCTTTTAGGATAAATCGTAGGATCTTGTTTGATTCGTATTATGTGTGCGTACGAATGTTATCCCAGTCCCAGACGCCTTTGAAGAAACCAAGATCTGCTCCGGCTGTAGAGATACGGGCTCGATGCATACTGTACTGTACTGTACATGCAGTGCTGAAGTACGAAGGGCGTTCTCAAGCTGAGGTTGGACGAATCATCTTTCGTGATCGTTGCAACGTTACCGAATCGATTATTGATAATTGTGATCTAAGGGTAGTAATAATGACAGATATAATAAAGTTGACATCCTTATTCGTTACGAACCGCACAAAACTTGAAGCGTGAGTCAAGCCTCCACACAGCACCAGATGCATATAAAGGTTGGGTCTCTTCGAAAATGGTGCTCATGTGATTTTTGGTAATATAATACATGTATAACACATCACATGAGCGAAAGAAAGTGCTACATTGTCATCTTTTTAAAGTTATGACTTTTAAAATAGTACCACAGTTCAAGTGATATCAATGTAGCCCCGTATGATTGTAGGACCTGTGACTTCTGGTAATACAGCAGCAGCAAATCCATGGTCGGCATCTTGGAACTTATAGCTCAAGCTTGTAGCCGAAGTAGGTGCTGTCGAACAGAGAGGAACACCATGGTCAATCCGCTAGACTCTGCGCTTTCTTTCGAGGGCTTACACGCGTCGGACACTTTGAAATTGTCGAAGTTAGTGGACTTTGCTGAGGAGTCTTAGGCTAGAACCATGTTGTGTGAGTTTTGCTCTTTCTCGTGTAAATATGCATGCTTTTTACCATTATTGTACTGTCTTTCACTAAAGTTGCAATACCTAGTTTCCGCCCGGAGGAAGTAAATCAACTGGAGTAAACTTACCGTACTATGCTTTAACATATTTTACTATTAAAATAGTAAAATATGTACTCCATGTAATATATTAGTTCGCGTATTATACACGGCGTACATACTGGGCGTACATACTGTATTATTACAGTATTAAAATATGATATTATAAAGCTGGAATATATGTCCGAGCGAAAAATACTAATCAACCAAGATCCTATGTTTATCCTAAACCGCGCTGACTCCTGCTCGCTGCAGTGCCCATGTCCATGGGAGAATGCCTTTTCATTCCGGCAAGTGTGAGAGCCTACTTCAGCTCAGTATCAAATTTACTCCACTCCGGTAACAAGACACATTTGAGAACGATGAGTTCATTCCCCAGGCGTTGGCGGCAGTGGTGCTAGCAGCCGCAGGCGTCACTGCGCTGGAGGAAGGCTACCAGCTGAGTGAAGTATACGGCGGTCCGCACGGCGACAAGTACTCCGACCTCGACCAGATTATGCCTGGCTCAACTGTGCAGTCGATCACGATTCGTGCGGGGGAGCGCGTGAACGGCGTCGGCCTCGTAACCACGGACTTCTTGGGGATGCAAACCACCTTGTACCACGGCGGCTACGGCGGCGACAACCAGACCCTCTCTCTGAGTAAGGACGAGTACATCAGTGCTATTGAAGCCCACTGGGGTAAGCACTACGGCCGCACGCGCATCACATACATCAAGTTCACCACCGACAGGAACAACACTATCTCGGGAGGAACCCCTACGAAGAAGCCGGAGAACGTCGGAATGGACTTCGCGCCCAAGGGCTTTCAGCTGGGCGGCTTTACCGGCTACTGCGGCAAGGAACTTGACTCGGTCGGAGCCATTTGGACCGACCTGGAGTTCCCAGTCTACCAGCCTGGAGCTGAGCAATGATCGCTCCTGATTCGACGAGGCCCGCAGAGCCGCCATAGATCAAGTTGGTTTGAAGTCGTACGTTAGTGTACCAACAAACCGCACCTAGTAGCCGAAGGGGTTAATGCGAGTCCAAAGAGCGGCCACCGAGTCGAGCTCCTTGGCAGCGTAGCCGCTGAAGCCACCAAGCTGGTAGCCATCCTCAGCCGTGTCCTTTGCGATGAGGGCCGGATCGGTCATGGGGGTGCCTCCGTAGATTGAGTTGTTGAAGTTGGTCGTGAAGTTGATGAAGAAGACACGCGTGTGGCTGTGCTGCTCGTCCCAGTGAACTTCCATGCTCGTGACGATCTCGTCCTTAGCCAGAGTGCGTGTGTCCTTGCTGCCTCCTTGGCCGCCGTGGTACAGGGGCTCCTTGAGTCCCTCAATCGTAAGACCGACGCCATTCACGCGCTCGCCACTGCGAACCGTGATGGCCTTGACGACTTGCCCCGGCTTCACAATGTCCACGTCCGAGTACTTGTCTCCGTGGGGGCCGCCGTGGGTCTCGGTCAGGATCACGCCGTCTGGGAGTTCAGCAGCGACGGTAGCGACGAGCGCCGCCATTGTAACAGCCTGGAGGAGGAACTTCATGGTTGTAGCTTGCTTGAGCTGGTCCTTGGTAGGAAGGAAATTCGAGAATGAACTGACCCTCCGTGCGGTGATTTGAAATCACTGATTTCTCGCTGACAGCTCTCCTCGCGCGGTACATCGAACTGGGGGTGGCCCAGGCAACGACCAAGCAGATGGGCGGATTACTCAGGATTACCCTAAAATTCAGGGCCTGAATATATACCGATGTACCCTGAATCTTACGGTACGGTTGGGCCAAACCGGCCCTATCAGGATAAAAGATGGGATTGGCGGATTGGCTGGTCGTTCAGCATAGAGACCGAAATGATTTCGGTCTTCGGCGAATGTGCTGCAATCTGTAGGTGGGGCATCCTACTATTTAGATGGTTGGCTGGGTATCATTTGTGCCGAAGACTTTAGTTTAGCCTTGCATATAATGTAGCATGAGCCCCTGAACACAGCGGAGTGCCTTCTTAGAACGCCAAGCCCTCACCCCATGTATTACATGTACACTGTAGTACAGTACATATACATAAGGGCTTATAGAGCGGTGTCACGGTACACTACGAGGCTCCTAGTACAGTGGTGCACCGCGTATTCGGAATGGGTACATAAATCAGCGATAGAAGGAAATCATACATGATAGGTCACTGATACTTGTAATGTAATCAAATCCCAATCTACTATCTTGGGGTATTGATTTATACCGGTGCCAAAAACGCGGTGCACCACTGTAAGTCCGTATCCAAAGATTCGGTGAGCAGTTGGTCAGAGTTATCCCGCGTTGTCGCGTTGTTAACATTCAGACTGCAAGTTAGTTATCCAAAAGTAGTACTGTATTGTATTTTGCGTTAAGCGCAATGTATACCTATCGCGCTTATCTGATAAAACGGGGTCCGATTTTTGAGGAGGCTATGCTTACTTTTTTTACAAATTAAATATTTTAAAACCATATCATACCGCACGTACTGTCACTGGTAGAGAGAGAGAAGAAATTGATTAACTGCTTAGTTATTGACAAGGAGTAGAAATTCTGTTTGGTGGTGGTGGGGAGGGGGATAAGTTGCTCGCAGGGTTCTTCGAAGCATAACGGTAAGAGGGCAACGCTGACAGCATGTTCGTCAAACCCGAGCTCTTCTGAGTGTCGAAGAATAAATTGGCAATGTCGGCAAAACGACGGATTCACGCTTTGTGTACTTGGTTTGTCAGCTTCCGTCTCATGGAAGTAGATGTAATTACGAAGTCTCCATTTAGCGTAAAACGCTATAGCCGTGTACTACCACCGGTATACATGTACTGTATTGAACCTTAAAATCCCTATCTAATGGTAAAAGCACACGATATAGTGTTGGGTATTACGAGAAATGCATCTGGAAATGTAAGGGTTGACTATACTCGTCTCGTAACTACATGTACAGACAATCCTCTCCGTAGTGATAACCTCGGGAGGCCACTTTTATCACTATACAGAGGAAGCACTATCTAGATCTGTACCATAATGACAGTACAATATCGCAGTGAAGTGATAATGCCACCATTCGGACACTTTGTGAGCTTGTATTGCGCTCGATATGCGTCAGATGCAAGTTGACTGTAAGCTATACGTATTTCTAAAAGTGCCAAACGGATGCGGTACTGGATGTGCTAAATCATGCAGGAGATCGCGTATACGCACTACTTAGTGCTGATTGACCATCCACGACTTGCAGCAATTCGTACTCGAGTACTTACGATTTATCGATAAGTCGTGCTCATCAAGTCGTACGAGTTACAGTCCGAAGTGCCAATAAGTCTGCAAAGCACAATACTCGTAGTGTATACTTACGTATTGGCAATATACTCAGATTAACCCTTTTGACCCCAATTTTTATTCAAGGCAACAAAATTGTCTGAAAAAGCTCTGAAATTTGATTTTTAAACGTATTTTTGTATTTAGTCTTACTAAGCTTAGAGTTAAGTTTCATACGGAACAGCATTATCCACAGTGTCCAGTACATATGGACGCGTCGTGAAGTTCAATTTTGTGCTGGAGCACACCACAGCAAGAAGCCACCCAGACAGAAGCTGAAACTCACAAAAGTCGTCGTCCTCCCCACAACGGAAGTGCGTTAGACCAAATGTACCTCCACGACAGTCCTGACCACTCCTTGCTGTGAAAGCGAGGCGAGGGTGAACACGGATGTAGTCGCCGCCTATAGACTACTACAGGACATGCGCGACTATTAGCGTTGAACTGCAATGTACTGGTTTAGGCAGTAGCCGCGTCCGAACGAGTACTCGTAATATGTAGTTGGAGTTGTGTGGTCGAATCATAGTTATAGCCTCAGCTGCTTTATCTTTCCGTGACTGTCGTGGACGTTGCCGCATTCATAGTCTAAGGCCTTCATGGCGGTGCTCGCGGTGTGCCCGTGATTCAGCTAGGGGCCGTAGTCATGAGTCATGAGTCAGGATAACCGACTGCGTTATGATTCATGACTCATGACGCAGTCGGTTATCCTGTTAATGTCAACGCGGGTAATTTGACGGAATGAAATGAGGGATAGACAAAAAGCAAAGCCAGCGACTACTTATCCTAGCTGGCCTGAAACATTGATGTTTTATCGCATCCAACCCGGTAGTGTTTTTTTTTCTTGAAGAATGGTGATCAGCGCTGCCATCCCAGTAATATAAATTTATATCGTTACATGTTGGAAAACTTTGTACAGTGATATTTCCGGTGAATCTTACCTGTGGTGACAGGCTGTGTGGACTACCCTAAATAGCGACGTTCGGGCAAAATGTTGCAGATAAACGCAATAATTTGCCCAAACGTCGCTATTTAGGGTAGTCCACACAGCATGTCACCACAGGTAAGATTCACCGGAAATATCACTGTACAAAGTTTTCTTCGTACAGGCATGCAGTGTACTGCATTTTAACTTACTCTTTTCATGGGAACCTTTGTTTATCAATATGACTGATGAAACGAGCTGTGCAGGAGTTATTTCATACTAGTAAATGAAATAAATTTCAGAGAATAATTGAGACAAGAAATAGGACCAATCAAATGTCAATGCACGTTTTTTTGTATGTGTATACATGTATCACGCTTCTGGCAACGTTCACCTCCGACAAACAAACCAGATTGAGCAACGTGCTCTGAGCCTACTTGTCGTCCCCCGCCGACGACCCGTCGTCGGCCTTAATACGGGTCCAAAGGGCAGCCACCGAGTCGAGCTCCTTGCCAGCGTAGCCCTCGAAGCCACCAAGCTGGTAGCCATTGCCAGCCTTCGACTTTCCGATAAGAGCCGAATCGACCATAGGGGTGCCTCCAGCGATCCAGTTGTTTGCGTTGGTGGTGAAGTTGATGAAGAAGATGCGCGTGTGGCTGTGCTGCTCGTCCCAGTGGGCCTCCATGCTGGTGACGTGCTCGTCCTTGCCCAGCGTGAGCGTGTTTGAGTCGCCACCGCCACCGCCGTGGTACAAGGGCTCTTGTCCCTCAATTTGGATGCCGACGCCATTCACGCGCTGGCCCGTACGGATCGTGATGGACTTGACGACTTGTCCGGGCTTCACAATCTTCACGTCCGAGTACTTGTCTCCGTGGGGGCCGCCGAAGGTCTCACTCAGGACAACGCCCTCTGGGAGTTCAGCAGCGCCAGTGGCGACGAGCGCCGCCATCGTTAGTGCCTGAAGGAGGAACTTCATGGTTGTAGCTTGCTTGAGCTGGTCCTGATAAGGAAGGAAATTCGAGAATGAACAGAATTCCTGGGGACGATTTCCCGTTGAAGCCCGTGGCATCAGCTCGGGGATCTCCGCAAGTCCAGACCGCACATAAGCAGATCGCCAGCCGGCATCTACTGTAGAACCCGAAGGGAAATTCTTCAGTTCTGTACACCCAGGTTGACCTCACGTTGGAGGCTCCAACCGGCACTATAGGATACAGGATAGGATTGGCGGATTGCGAGTTGGGTCACTCATTTTCGGCATACAGTACTGTACAGCATTTATAATTTGCAAACTGGTTAGAGGTATTATAATAGGTACATGTATCTAAGCTCATGGAAAAGGCCCTAGCAAGTCATACCGTCGCGAGGAGTCTTCATACTCAGGTACACACCTGATAAGCCAGAGTACCGTAGCTGTAAACTTATAGGAGTTGCATACGTAAGCCCAGAAGTGTTGTGCAGTACAGTAGAAAAGAGTAACGTTAATACAGTTCTACGTCGTATGTTGAAGTTACCCTTTGACCAAAAAGGTCCAAAAGAATAGATCGGATGGACAGATCTGTCGAAGTTGTCACGTTGTTGGAGGATCTGTTTTGACTCTGATGGAAGTGAATGTACTGTACTTCGAAGTATTTTACTTAGCAAGTGGCTGTTAACTAGCTTAGTAGCTCATTTAAATTATTAAATTCTTAAAATAAAGTTAATAGTAACATATATTGATGTTGAATTCGTGCTGAAAGCGAGACCGCGTTTAATGAGGTTGGCATGAACAGGTATTCAGAATGTTGGCGTATGAGTAGCCAGTTGGCTGTAGGCTACGTACGACAAATCACGATGACAGAAGCAGTCGGCGTATTACGACCGCCGTACATGTAATACGGCGTGAGCCCTAGGCACCGAACGTATGATTGGCCGGTCTGTTTGACTTTTACCTACAGACGCATCAGGGCACCAAGATATCATTCCATAATATTGTGGCTTTTCTAATAACTATCTACACAAGGTGCTATCGAAACGCGGGTATCGTGCGCTAAAGCACTATGAGTACATGTACATACCGTATAAATAGTGCTGTAAAATGTAGAGTCACTCTACATACTAGAGTGCACAGTGCCATGTACATAGTTGAAAGCGATGAACGATTCCGTTCGCAGTGTCTCTGGCATGCCGGTGGGATAACGTTTTATCTGTTTACGGATTCCGTATGTATTGCATCTTGTGTCGTTTCAAGCTCCGCTGTAAGCTGTGCATGCACACTACATGTACACCACGGTGCAACACTGATGTAGAGTGCCGTCTACTGCACCGTATTGTTCTGGTACACCGTACGCTGCATTTGGCGCCTCAGCACCAGAGGACCTCAAGTCCTGTATTCGTGCTGAGCCGCAAATGGTCCTGGTCCTGGGCCTTTATGGTTCAAAAGATAAAGTGCGTCGTAGGCGTCTCGAATGCTATTGCTCGCAACCATGATGCCAACCGTTTTCTTAGAACGCTTTCGCTGAGTCAGTGCCGTAAGACTCGCCATTACACGCGGCATTAGTATCCTACAGCTGTAGTCGGCGAATTCATTAGTACATGCACGGTGTTCACTCTTCATGTTCACAGTAGCATTTGATCGACATCCCCCCCCCCCCCACAAGCCAACGATTTACCTGTATATGCTACGGTAGAGTTTCCTTACAGGTTACAGACGTCCCTGCCAATAAGCGCACCTGTGACATATTATATTGATGTGCAAGAGATTGTAGCAGTCGAACCAAAATCAATTCTTACCGTAACGTTTTCACATTTGGGATTTAATATGGACGTACAATGCCAGGCGACAGGAGGTGCGCTTATTGGCAGGGACGTCTGTACCGTATATTGTCTAAACACAATGTTGATTCATGCTCTTTCGTAAGACGATACTTAGCCCCAGAATGCCTATCATAAGACAAAGCGTCTTACGTTTTCCGATCAACGCGTTTTGACTACATCTTGGTTTTTGTATACCAGTGGCTACATTGCATATTGTCTGTCAAAACATAAGACAGTTTGTCGGACACTAGTTTGCGCCATACAATTGGCCAAAAGTGTTCAGGTCTGCTCGCCACGACAGCGGCATCGTTGCAGCGGACTGTCGTGTAGGAACACGCCGATTTTCTAGTCGATGTAGGCACAATCCCTTAAGACAACACCCACTGAGTCACGATGAGTAGCAATAACTCAGCAGGCTTGTCGGGTCAATGAATATGAACCTAAAGGCCCAGCTTCACACCCGTTCCTCGGGTTGGTCGTTTCCCCTTGTGCACCGTGGTTTCCGTAGGCCACCAGCAAAGCCCAGCACTTCCAGTCACGAGCGACGACTGGAGTGCTCACACACACTCAAACCTCACGGTCCCTCCAAAGGAAGGGTCCCGGCCTCTGGTAGGCCTTACGTGAGGGTGTCAGAGAAATCTCCGACGGTAAGATATTAATGTAGGGAAGCACTCAAGCTATAACCCCAATACACAGCGACAATTCGCCTATCGTATACACGATACACGGCCAATCTCCTTCTAATATTCTCTTGGCACTGCCGGATGAAAACTCACTACGATACTAGTAGGCGTGCTCACCGACAGGCATGATCCTCCCTAACCAGGTTTACCTTGGTCACGGGTCGTCCACCGTGCGCTGGCGTCTTCCTTGCGCGGTTGAGAGGAAAAGCTGTTCTGTGTTGTTGCCCAAAGGGCTTATCTGTTCTATCTTGTCTTTCCTATAGTCCAATACAAATATCTAGTCTAAACGTGTCCGTTTCCGATCTTCTAACACCAACAGTCGCCGCCGAAGAGTTGCCGAAGACTCGTAGGTACGCGAACCTAAGGTAGGTGCGACTTAGGTGCGAAACCCCTGCGACGCCTCGACGTCACGATCCATCGCCGACATGTGGTGTGGACCACAACTTCAACTCCGGGACGTAGCCATCCGCGACGGTGCTTGCGACGAGGAGACCATCACTCACGGTGATCATTGAGGCAATTCTCGACACCACAACTGCCCCCTCCACGATACGAGCCGTGTCACCTGGTGAGTGTCGTGGTGCCTCCTTTGTTGGCCGCCGTGAAGTCGCCTCGCGTGCTCCTGTCCGGAACCATCGCTGCCATCTCGTCGCTCGGCCCGTTCGTGCACTGCATGCTGGTGAGTCTCTTCCTGCTGTCGTTGCTTGCCTTGATCTTGCTCCTGCTTACTCGTTTCGCCATGCTCACGATTTCACGTGCAGTTCACCA
>JAIKVE010000499.1:0-19345 GCA_024679115.1 Phytophthora pistaciae | reverse complement strand
GACGGACAGAGGCTTGCACGCAGGCTTGAGCTTGGGCTTGAGTGCGGCCCGAGCGTCGAGGCGGCGCTCTTGGGCCCAAGACGCCGTCATGGAGGAAAGAGAGTGAGTGCGCTCTAGAGGGGAAATTGGCGACTGAGCTGTCTCACTTCATCAGAGTATTGGATTTCTTTGAGGTCGTATGGGGAAATAGACGGGCGCGGAGTGAGTATAGTGGGATCTTTTAGCTATGGCAGGGGGGAGAAGAAAAGACGACCGCCAGGTTTAACCGTTGACATACCACATTTGGTAAAAATGAAAGCGGCTTTAGACCAATTAGCAATCAGATGTGGCGAAGTGGCTTGCCATATTTAAGCTAAATATGGGAGGAGTGCCATTTTTTTTCGTAGACACATGGCGGCGTGTCTCTTGCGCCGAACGTTTGACGCGGAATGTTGCTCCAAGCAGCGGCCGGTTCATTGGCGGCAGCGGCTCAACGCGATGGAGCCACAAGGTGGCGTCATCGCAGCCGCCGCCCTGCTCGTTCGCTTCGCAGGATGGCGGTGGCTTGTAGGCCGGCTTACGTGCCTCCTCCCAGTTCGGTCCAGCCAGCAAAAACTGTCGTAGAAGGGAGAAGGCGAAATGTGGGAACGAGCATGGGATGGATCGCGATCTATGGAAGCCTGAAGCGACTAATCCGTCCCTCTGCCACCAAGCTGTCCACGTTGACGTGAGCGTCCAACTGACAGCCAGTACTTCAACCGCAAAAGACCTCCTGCTTCGCTGTCCGCAGCTACACAATGTATGGTTCAAGACTTCGTATGGTTCACGCACAAGGCTCGAATCCGGTCGAAGAAAAGCAATTAGCTTTTTTCACTGGGCTGATCGTGTGAAGTTCGTCCACTGCAGTGCTCGAGGAAGTGCACTGTGCCAGTTGTGCGGCTCTTATAGGCCTCCCAAGTGCTATGGAGTTGGTGCAGCAAGCTATCTCAGACCAAGACGGAGATTTTCAGTACCTGGCTTGCTACAAAAGCTATCGGACATTCCGTTCTGTGCAGTGACCACAAACACGGATTTTTATCGAGGAAATTGACACCGTGCCAATGACGTCGCTGTGGTTCGGAGCTGCAGCATGAGCTGGAAATTGGAGGCGGAGGCTTTGGAAGAATGTTGCAACCTGGCCTGCCCGCACAAAATTGCATTTTCGCGCTGGAAACCCGTTCATGTGGCAGATTCATTTTTGTCGAACTGCGGTGACCTGTTGCTGCAACGATATCTCGATACTACAGTAACAAGTAGAGCGAAAACTTTCTGTGGGACAACCTCTGCTACATTTTCGAGCACTCGCCATGGTACAGTTCCAGTGAAGTAGCAGGAGTTGTGGTGTGGAGCATTTTTTCGGGCTTTAACCTGCAGTCAACTGTATAGTGTACTCCCTAACGCTAACATGTTAGTTGCTATACATGTTAGCTAACTGTTAGTTAGTGTCTAGTATTTCTAGCTAACATGTTAGTAGCGTTAGAGCAATAGTATGGAGAGGGGTATATACTTGCACCGAGGGCAGTCAAGAAGGGCGATGTATCAAACCGAATACAGATAACCCCTCAAAACTAAGAATTTACCATCCAATCTATTATACTTTGAAGTATCTGCTAAAATAGGGGAATATTGGCTGGGTGAAGCTCACGTGGGGGGGGGTGGCACACCGCCTGTCAGCACAGATGATGACCGACTTTTAAGAGTAAAGACGACTTAGGTGCTTCCTACCTATGTCAAAACCCATGGTGCAATTATAGACACCCAGACCAACTAGTAAATACGCTGTCGTACAGATTCTAACTAATCTCCTCATGTACCCATTTCCCTACTACACAGTGTAGCTAACATGTGTAGTTTTCAACTAACTGTTAGTTAGTGTCCAGTAAATTCAGCTAACATGTTAGTGGAGTACACTACAACTGTACCTGTCGTGTGCAAAACATTGAAAACGAATTTATTTTACGGAGTGCCAGACATCACGACTTTTAGTCTCCGAGATATGGAGACGGCATCGCCACAAAGCTCGAACCCTTACTACACTCCAAAGCACTACCGCGACTCTGCTCTTGCTCGGAGAAAATGAGAACAGCCAAAGGTGCTTTGTCTTCACTGGAGACGGCGGTGACTGGGCCTGTAGATGTAGGTGACGATCATCTGCGTGGAGCCGAGCACCACTCCGGCAATGTTCGGGGCCATGATGAACATGTTGTTGACCAGCGCGGCGTAAATCGTCCAGCAGAAGCTGTTCAGCACGTTCACAATCCCCATCGTAAACGGCATCGACGACGCAGTCTTGGTTCGGATCACCCTTACCATCGTAGCCATCGGTGACGCGTACATTCTGATAGTAGTCGCGATGGTAGTGAAGCCCAACGTCGTCCCCACGGAATGTCGCGATTGACCCGTTCTCCCAGACAATGCTAAAATACTGTCGAGGCACACGATAACGGAGACGGCGAAGATCTTCAGCACTTCCTTCTTGTCGCTTGTCCAGTGGTAGAAGAATGCGGACAGGATGAGGCCCATTATCACGCCGAGCATCGACGTCGCGAAGAGCGGAACGTAGTCGTCGGTGGCGTAGGCGTATAACAAAGGTGAAGGACCATATCTCGGCATTACAAGGAGCGTCGACAACAGAGGGGTACGAGCATGTAAAATCGGCAATAACCGCTAGGTATCCGACGGGCATTTCCAAAGTGAGCGGGCAGAAAGTCGTCGAGGAGCATGTGTGGAGCTATCTTAGCAGTATTCATCCTACTGATTGGAGCGTTGTAGGTAATATGGAGTCTACACCGCAAGAAGCAAAGTGGTTATTGGAGAATTGGGCTGGTGTACCGAAGCATGGAGATCCGTTGCCTTTATTTGGTGTACGGACGACGAGCGCAATTGAAGGGGAAAACAATGGTCTGCTGTGGAGTCGGGTCCGGAATCAACTTGTGCTCGGGTCAATTATGACGTACTGTTTGCGAGCACTCACCGTACTGCAGAAACGTAAGACGTTGATACAGAGCTGGAAGAAGGTGACTATGACGTTACCCCTCACGCGCTGAAGTTGTTTGAAGAAGAGAAAGTGTTAGTGGCTCAGCAGAATGTTGTGGAGGGATCAGCCCAGCAGTTCTATGTATTTGACGCATTTGACAGCCGCAGTGTAGATGGAGAAGTGCATCTATATGAGGTCGACACGGTCAGCGGAACTTGCAAGCGATGTACCGTTGCCGAGCAAATGAAGGTGCCGTGCCGACACATTCAGGCGGTGGTGTTCTGGAGGTCGAAGCAGGAAAGCAGCGATCTCCCTGAGTATGATTCAAAGAGCTATTTTCACAAGTCGTACACTGTGCCGACAATGTGGGAAGCTTTCAACTCAATCGCGATCAGTCTCCCTCTTTACGACACCCTAGCGATAACGGACCAGGTCAAACAACCCCCATTGTATCGACAATCTGGTCGTTCATGCATGCGACCAACCGAAGCCTCAGACTTCGCCAGAGGAACAAAGCGGAAACCCAACCGTGGAGAATGTGCTGGGACATCAACTCGGAGTATCCGTCCACCTTCAGCTGAAACAGGTCCAAATGGTTGCGATGACAGCGATGATGAGAGTAAAGCAATCGCAGCATACTTCAATGAGCAGGTGAAGGGCGCTAGAACGATCAAGCGCGGGGATTATACGTGTAGCCGCTGTAACCAGATCGGCCACAATACCAGGAGCCGCACGACACCGCTGACCGAGATCGAGGAGGCTGGTGTAGGTATTGTTCCAGGTATTTACGTTGTGGGAGAGTGTCCATTCAGCGCCTGCGGAACGCATGATGAGTATGAAAGAGAGATACAACACTATCGGTGAGCATGGCGGATAGCAGCAACACGAAACAATATGAGAAAGCATTGCGTATTTGAGACTGCCATCTTCATTGTTTTCTATAGGAACGCTTAACAATACGGAGTATGGTAAGATACGTTAACCAGTGTGAATCAAGACGAACGATTACCTTATGTATGGCCGAGCATTCTTACATTATCCTCGTCGTACGACATGATCATAGGTGTTGTTAGGCTGGGGGAGTTTGGTTTTCATTCAGAAGTGCACGTACGTGTCGTTAAGGTCTCTCTTGCTCCATCTCCGGTTCACACTTCTCCTATGCATCTCCTTTGTCTTCGCAGCACTGGGTATTGTCACCACACCGCTCACTGCTACTAACTCGGTGCTAACGACTGCATGGCTAAGTGGTAGCCGAAGATTCTGTGAATGAAAGGAAGGGTCAAGAAAGAATGGTCTGAGAACAACAACACCTCTCTCATATTACGGATTCAAAGCAGTAGGAGTACCATTGAAGACGACTGCGATGCACTGCACACCCACATCTCTTCGGACGGCCCGGTCGGCGAGGTTCGCCTTTGATCTGCACGTTCGCCAAAGGATCCGACGACGTGGAGGGCTTTGTGCCGGGGGACGATGATGAAGAAGAACTGAGGTCCCTCACGGCTGCGTTCTGCATGAAGAAGAAGAAGACGGACGAGTACATGACCTCCGGCGGCCGCTCCAGGAAGTACTTGTTGTCCTCCAGTTGGGCCAGAAGCTGGTGCTGTAGTAGCTCCACACGTAGTCGGGGACGAAGCTCGCGTTTGTGGCACTGGAGCTCGCGGCGCTTCCGTTCGACGAGGAGGAGCCGCAGGCCTCGTAGAAGTAACACGCAGCGTCCTCGAACGTCTGGCCGTAGACGACGGATGCGTTGAGCACGATGTTGATCGTGAGCGCCTGGATGCTCATTTGGTCCATGAGGCTCAGTTTCTCCATCGACAGAGTCGTCTCGTCCAGCGCGAAGGTACTGGGGAACGACTTGTTGAGACCCTCAGTGACCAGACCCATGACCGAGTCGATGGAGACCGAGGCGATGGTGTCCACGGCCTCCATGAGCTTGAAGAGCGACGTCGCGGGGCCCTGGCAGATCTCGTCCCGTCCTCGGCGTACGTCCACGCGCGCATGCTGGTGCTGGAGTCGTTGGGGAACGCATGGAGGTCCGCCCGACGGTCTGACTCGGAAAAGTTGTGCTGGCGCCGCTAAGTAAGATGGAGAGCAGCGCCGCAATCTCCATCGCAGGTATCACCACGTTCTGTGGGCAACGCGAGCACGGGTACGAGGACGGTCGAGAACACGGACGGCTTCGATCTTCAGCAGCAAATACTGCAGAGGCAACCACGACATCTCCGTCGAATTGCACAGCGGAGACGCCGTTGACGAGCCCACCACGGCGACCGACTCCAGCAAGCGCAATGTCTGCAGGTACCTTAGTAGGCTATGGCGTCTGCGGGTAGGCTCAGTATCGCGTTGCAGCGCTTGCAACGCATCTTCTCTAGAGCTGCATAGCGCACAAACACAGGACACATTATGTTGGGCCAAAACATATCGGCCAGCATAGCTCTGCTATAACGCACAAACTGCTTGGGGCCCCCGTGGCACAACGGGAACCTAACGGCTGATGCGCCGTACTTGACAGTCCGGTACCGGGCAATGAGTTGGTGCGGTCACTGTCAGTGACAGCACCCTCGACCTTGGCGTTCAACGCCAGAAAGATGGCTCCTTGCGCGAAGTCTGCTACTCCAGCTTCTCGGCCTGAGTCACCTCAACAACTGCAGTTCGACTTGGCGCGTGCTACTTTGACCAATCCTTTTGATAAATAGAGCGTTCGTTGTATCATCCTCCTGATAAATATCCGGGGATTGTACCCCAGGGGTACAAAAAGCGGCCTGTATAATACAAATCCGAAAGCACGTGTACCGGACACAGTCCTAACGAACTGTGAATTTACTAAATATACGGTGCTATCATTTTTCATTCGTAAACCCCTTCAAAGAAGGAATACCACTCAGGGCAGGGTTATCGAATATTCCTCAATATGTAACAGGTTGATTGAGTGAGGAAATTAGTGTGGGTACGCCGTAACATAGATTCTACCAGAGTTATGTTTGGGTTCTTACTACATATAAGAAATAAAAGTTAGTTTGAATTCGGGTGCCATCTTCGGAGGGAATCTGGATATAAAGTCCATATAACATTAAAGCTAGATATAAATCAACAGTTAATAACCAAAGAGCATTCTTTCAGATCAGGCGGCCAACTTATGGGTCTCCGTCGGTCAGTCGAACTTTAACAATCTCAAAACGAGTAAAAACTATATAGAATTTGGAGATCAAAAACAATGCATGATTTTAAGCATAATACGGGGGTCCATATGCTATAGATCGTACCCCGGTGTAATCTAGTCAACCGTCGGATAGAAATTTGAGATATGCTGATGCAATATATACCTGCATGTTGTTCGAAAATTTTTAACCGAATTGCTTGTAGTCAAGTTGTAGAGTGGTGATCCGACCGAAACCCCGTCTCTCACGAGCCATATCTCGATAACAACGCAAGTCGGTTGGGGGGGGGGGGGGATTCTTGGGCAGGAATGAAGTACACTTAAGTTCATGGAAGCTAGGTTTGTATAGCTAGTAGTATGCAGCATGTAGATTACCTCTGAGGTAAACCATTATGCACTAGAGTATGGTTTACGGTATGGCTATCCTAGAGGTTACGCTGGTTACGTTTTTGAGTTTTTCGCTTACGACGTGGCGATATTTCGACAAAGCTGAGATTGCCTTCAATTGGACATGTTTGGATGGCTTTGTTTAGAGCACTGTCAATGAATTTACAGTTATTTTTAGCGTTCAAGATGTATGTAAGTATATATATATAGTTGCAATGAGGAAGGCATTGCTCAGCTCCTGGAATTGGTCTCCTAGGCGTAGCTAGTATACTTCCCATGATTACTATTGGTCAACGAATACCTCCACTCAGACAAGGAGGGTGGCAGTTTATATACAACTAAGCTCAGTAGTGAATAGGCTTTGCGTCCACTCTCGACTGAGCGGCAACCTACAATATCTCGTCTGATCGGGAGAGATGATTTCTGGTAATTATTTACTTGAAATAAAACATAAATATTAATTATATTGGGTCGATTACAGACGTTTTTTTAACAGAGATGATCACCACGAGATGGTACAAAAAGGCCATTTCCTCTGAACGAGGAAATCTATTTTATTGGCCAGTGCTACAGTCCAGTTCCCGAGTCCAGGTTTTGTCCAGTTTCCAAATCCAGTTATCGTCCAGTTCCGGAATTTACTTTTATCTTCGCTGTTGTGCTCGTAGGCTTGACACGGGTACTGATAGGGCTAAGCACTGCTCGTGCGCGCTACTTCAATGGCAGCGATCAAAAAGTATCATGACTTGTCAGCGACTGCACCGTGTAGAGTTAAGACTATTGAGAGCTACAGTAGTAATGAGGCCACGCTTGCGCTTGGCGGACTTCGGTAGGCAAGGTTGCAACGTGATGTTTGAGCTTATAACGCACTCAAGCCAACAATTAGTGCGTGAATCAAAGACGAAAGCATAAGTGGCAGATCCATTGTGCCATGTTGTATCCACAATTAAAAATGTAAATGTTTGGTTGTTGAATTCCCAAGTATTTAGCATCAAGGTGAAATGTAAGTAGTAGACCTAGAGTCTCAATGTGAACTCCGCAACGCTTTCGCTACCGCATCTACGTCTATACAGAATGTAGTACAAAATTCGAAAGCGATGCACCAGCAACGCGTTCCCTAAGGTCATTTGGGAAATTGTTGGACACACAAACCTCCACAACTTCAGGCAGACGAAAAAAAACCACAACTGAAGCTGTAGAATTGCACAGGGGTGGTGAGCTCCTCCACATGTGGCTTCAACTGTAGGTGCTGCATGAGATCGTTTGCAAGTTGGTTTAGAGCTCTCTTGTATCCCGTTGCATTCATAGAGTCGTAGATCAGGGCCTTCGTATTCTTGACGTCCAAGATAATCCTACACCAGTGCTTCCCAACGTTTACAGCGACAAGTAGCGCGTGTTTGCTCTGGATCAACTTGCTTGCCTGTTGCTTGATGTGGTCGTCAATTCTGTTAGCTTTTGCCCGTTTAGTGTGTCGATGCGCTGTTGCTACCCCAACAAGAGGGACAGCGGGATACTCGTAGCCAATTCGCTCACAAAAAGCAGAAATAAGGGCCCCGTCCGCCTGTCGAGGTGGCTTCAATCGGTACAGCGTTTCATACTGACAGTAGTGCCGAAAGCTTGTTATTGGGGCCTTTGGATAGTGTTTCAGCATATCTTCGGCTGTTGAATGAACGAGCTGTTGCTCTGGAGCAGGTACTGCGCTCGCCACGTCCAGTTTAAGCCACTCGCAAAAATCGATGCCCTCCTTACTTGCCCGTCGTAAATCGGTCAGTAGGGCCATCGCCTCAATCTGATCACGAGAGAAAGACCCCACCTTAGCAATTGAAACGCATTCGACACTACCGCTGGAGGAGGTTGCATTGGAGACGCGATCTAAGGCTTTGGTAGGACCCGTTTCGTTGCGGATCGGCGAAGTCTCTGCGTTAGCGAGCGGAAGAGCGTCTATGCATCGCTTGAGAAGTTGTTCCGGCAGGAGATAAAACGCGTTTTCGTTTAATACAGGCTTGCGTAGCTTCGAAAATGTTGCTTTCTTAGACGCGTCGGACAAGAATCGAATCTGGAGAGGCTCCACCCTCTTCCAGGTTTCGATGACGTCAGGTTCCTCCTCTCCAATAGAATGGGCGAGTTCAAGTAGTGTGATTTCTCCGAGAGAGCGGCGGTGCTTTTCAGACTCGTTAAAGAGCACTCTCTTTTGTTTTTCAGAGGCATTGTGCAACTCCCGATCAAATTTCGGTCGTCCATTACCAGCCACATGGGGGTTGAGGGTTACTCGAATTTGCGATGTGCTGTCAAACAGTCGATCGCGTTCGGCTCCGTGTGCATTGGCATCAAACACATCAACATCACGTCGTACGAGAGTAGAGTTGGTATTTTGCGCACCATCGCACAATTCAGCACGTTCGCTGTCTCGAAGCGCCTCCACAATATCTAGATATTCTGCTGGGTGAGTATCCTTACACTCCTCAGGTTCGCTGAGTCGAATCCTCTTTCTTTGCCGAACATTACTCCATTAAGCAACGACAAAATCAAGGTGCTCGCGATATTCGTCGTCATCTCGAATTTCAGCGAGTTCACTGCAGACGACTTGAAAAGCACTAAGTGCCCCTTTGTACTTCTCTCTTGTGCTAAGCGGTTTTTGTTTCGTAGCTGATACAACAAACGATCGAAACAGAATTTGTTGTCGGACGGGTGTGTTTTCGGTCCCTCGAACCCAGCTATTCAAAACGAAAAAGCGACGTTAGAGCTAGCAAGATCAGATAAAATATGACAAGTAGAACGTACCGATCATGAATACGTGTGAGCGGGATGCACACTTCAGCATTAGACGACTTCAAGAATGCAATAGCATGCTGACAAGGAAGCTTCATTGTGCGTGCGAATGCGCACGTACAGTCGTAGCTGTCTAGCGTGAGGGTGTATGATGCGTGTTTAGCTTTCACAGTGACACACCCAGCTGTAGCCGTGTCGTACTCACACGTATTCACGTTTTCAGCGGCCTTTATGTACTGCTTTTCGACGTGCTCAGCGACAAAATGCGTTGTCAGGCGAACTACTTGATTCATCTCAACGTCATAATTGCGATTGCTATTCTTTCCAACGCGATTGCGGCGAAAGGTAGTCATTTTCGGAACGTCTGTCGCACCCGATGACTGCTTCCACGCACTCTTTCATCGTCATTGATGGTTTCACTATCTTCTTGAAATGCCCGAACCAGCTCTCCAAATGATTATTGATATGAACCTGGAAATGTGGAAGTGCATTGCGTTTGAATAGCACCCGTATTTCCTAACAAGTATCCCAATTCTTGTCAAAATACGAGTAGAAGTGCTGGAATCCTGTCCGATTGCATAACGTCTCAAGAGACGACCGGTTTTCAGAATATGCAGGTTCACCGTGGGCGTAGACCATGTTGTGTACAACCGCGTCCAAATCTTCGTGGTCTTGCGGTGAGATTTTACCATAGTCTGGCTTACGGGAGATCATCTTCAAGTACTTTAGGACGTGAAATGTGCATACCAAAATCTAAGCATGCGGGAAGTACTTTCGCAAGATCCGGATTTCATTCAGATCCTTGTCGACCATGATCACCTCGACCCTTTTAGCTTGATCTGGGTTTACACGCTGAAGATGCTCTAGCATACACGACATGTGCCAGTCCGAGTTTCGCTCTAGCAGTGATTGCTGGATAGGTTGCCCCTCTCCATAGTCGTCGACGACCATTAAAGTACATAGCTGGTAATTATACCTGTGTCAAAAGCAGCGCAAGTGTTACTTTTAATTTCTCCGAAAAAATGATAATGTTTGACAAACCTGTTCGTCTTGTGCGTGCAGTCAACAAGAAGAAGTTCCGGAAACCGAGAGAACATACTGCGCATGTGCCGGGATGATAAATTCATCACCCCAGTTTCACCTGTGCTCGTCTCATCTACTGTCACAGTATTGCCATCGATTGAAGAGAACTCAGCCAACATGACTGCACAAGCGTCATCATCACTGGTGTCTTGTTTATTCTGCGCTTTGATCGACTGAACCAAGTTGTCGACGTCCTTCTGCACAACATTTTCACCTTTCTCCAAAAGGTACTCGTAAATTTTCGACCGGCGACAGTTCATTCGTACCATAGTTTTCACTTCGTCTTTTACCGCTTCCGATTGAATGACTCTGTTCTGCGAGTAAGTTCGAAATACCTTCGTACCCAAAGTGTGATTGTGCTTGTAAACCCCGCCGTCCCTTACTTTTAGGAGCCACGAAACTTTATGTTCGTCTTCACCTTCAGCTTCACCTTCAGCTTCATCTTCAGCTTTAGCTCTATCTTCATCATCAGCTAACGCTTCGTCTTGATCTTCCTTTTGCACTAGCTGAATTACGAAGCGAAAAGGACAGTCTACACCTCGTACATGGCGCTTGGGTCGAGCTCCACCCCCGCGATCTCTGTCCGGCCACCCATGAGTACAAATGTACGTCCGCTTGTAAAACTTCCACTCCATTGGTACCTGAACCACATCCTTTCCTTCCTGTGCTGCTTTCGACGAAGTAATTTTCGCGTTTCGATTCTTGCAGCTCACTGTTTCTTTGATGCAGATCACTTGGCGTGTAGCGGCTTGGTGGAGCTTAGAATAGTCTAGCCACTCCTTCCAGCTGAGGTGGATGTCATCGGGCGGTGGGACCTCCACAAACATGTCCTCCGATTCGCCAAAGCTGGGCTTAGACCCGGAGAGGAATGCAATGCTCGCTCGTTTCTACAAATACCACACGTGAGTTAGTTCATTGTAAATAAATGTCGCGTTTGATAAGTATATACCTGCGCCTGTTCAGGGTTTTCCTGCGCATCGGATTGTTCACGCGCAACTGCGGGTGTCACGATAGCAGCTACGGACTGCGAAGAAACCTCGCGAGCTGGAGACAGGTCTTCTCCCGCTTGACGCGCGCCCAATTCCGCTTCTTCTGCATCAGCAGTTCGCCGTGGAGGCTTGTCCTTCTTCATGGCGTCCACCCCGCACTTGTCTGTTGTCTGTCGCGCTGGGGAACACTGTTGTGGCCTTGTTAGTTGCCTTCCCGTCGCTACTGACGCACCTCCAAGTCCTTTCCTGTACGATTAAAAATAAATGGCAGGCACTGAAACCGCACCCTTGTGTCGGTAATTTACATATAAATTATGGGACTGGACGGAAACTGGGCTGAAAACCTGGACAATACCTGGACTCGGGGACTGGACTGTAGCGGCAACGTATTTTATTGGCACCTCGGTTAATGGAGCTGCAAAGGCCACAGCTAGATCAGGACACATGTAGTCTAGTGACGAAGTTTGAGCAAGCCAGGTGTAGCGGTTTCTCTTCATGGGGTCATAAGCTAATAATGTAGCCATCTATTACGGGGAAATTAGGGGCGCAGCGTCGTCGATAAAGCATGCCTCACTTCCCGCTATTTTGATGGCGGTACTTAGCTAAAAGATCATCAAGCAGCAAAGAAAAGCCACACCGCTAATCACGAATGCGGATATGTACCGGATTGACACCTCCGTAAAAAGTACGAGATATCGTTAATTGAGTTGTTAAAAAAAATATTAGTGCCATGGCTTAACCTTTATCCCCCAGGTCGAAAGCATACGGGTAGCCAGGATGCAAGCATACCCGTATGCTTTGGCAAAAGTTAATTTATCTACAAATTTGTATACCGAGCCATTTGTTTTTCAAGAGAAAGACAGTTTGAAGTAGCTGTGCAAAAGCCGGTACGGCATGTTATACCTGAGTTGCAGTGGAAATTGAAGACTAATATTCAACGGGCTATATTTCGTATTTTTAAAGCGTTTATCGGTTCTAAACTCGTCAGCGACGTATATCAGCTCTCTACATCACAATGATACCGCTATGAGTTTGTTTTCGCAAGTTGGTACGACGATACCGCTGTCGTTAACATTGGCATTTTAGAAAAAATCTCCAAATTCAACCTGCATCTTCGCTATGAAGACTTGCTCGATTCATTTCGGGAAAAAAGGAGGGTACTACCACGTCCTTCAGCTACCTCTATGCCAGCCCACAAAACCCACGCGCGTCTCCATGTGCCAAAAGCTAATGTTAAAGTTGCGCATACCGGTATGCGCTGGCGCATACGGGTATGCGCATTGGGGGATAAAGATTAACGGCTAGCACAACTTGCATGGGCACGCTTCAAGTGGCTACATATGCGCTCCGTGTAGGTGTTCGAATCTCCGTAGGTGAGCTAGCTTATCGTTCCTACGGACGGCTGTAGTCTTTACTAGTACTTGGCTTTGGTTTGGCTCATTTTGGGTCGATTCGGTAAAGTGCGGATATAGTTGGTCTCAGATGTTCAGAGGTACTGTCGCATCTCGTGGCGAGAATCTCTGTTAATGCATATTTTTTAAAATACAGACAATCCCCTCGGTAGCCATGGCGTCGGGAACCCACTTTTTATTCCTAGGTGAGGGTATTCTTGTCGTAGGGTGTAGCACGGGGGTGGTACATAGTTTTGTACCATATATATGGTACAAACGGGTGCAGTCTTTTGGTTGCACAGCTCGAAAAGGCTGCAGGCATGGAATTCATGCAGATACCGGTAACGATCTATTCTTCGGTAACGCCGAGCAGAATAAAAGTCTACTTGGTCTAACACTGTAAGAGATGTTGGGCACGATGTAAGTAATGATACTGAGATCAAATTAATTTGGCATGATACTGTTGAGCCCCATCTCACTAATGTTGACAAGCTCCCAAGCTCCTTTGTATTTGAACGAACGACACTAGCAGGTCTATAATAAGGCTCCGAAAGTGAATGCAATCGTAAGTGAAATTCGGCAAGGAAACGCAGACAATAGGAGCTGGTGTCCTGGTCGACTACTCCAGACGTCCTGTACAAAGTGGACTTTTGCCATAGTTAAGTAATGCCCCAGAACATTCATATTCCGTGAATTTCTATTCCTTATTACGATTGAGGGGGAATATTTACTTGGCTTTGTAAACGACGGTCATTCAGAAATCGTCATTTATATTCCTGATGAGCGAGTATTCCTTACCTAGGGATTACTAGCGAGGGGATCGTCTGAACGAAATAAAAGTTTTTTAAAACCTTTTATTTCGAAAAACCCTGGTCATGATGCTCTCCGACGCCGTTGGTGGTGCGACTCGCGTGGTTCCCCTCACATCGGCAGTCGTTGTGCTGCGCAACAATTCATCTCTAGACGCGCTGCGGCACGTCACCTCCTCTGTGTCGCAATGCCTCGACTACTCGGTTGAGATCTCCCTCGCTCAGGCCTGCGCCTTTGGCTCGCTACGGCTTTTGCGTCGCGTCTGGGACGTCAGCGAAGAATTCGTGCCATCCGGCGGGGAAACCTGCCACCGCCGTCCCAGCCGCTGGTCTCCGTTGCAGTTCTTGCAGTCCGACCGGCACTACTATCGTGCACAGTTCTCCCAGGGGGTCGTCGAAGCTGTGCGTCGTGGGGATTTGGACATGATCCGTTGGTTGTTTGACCACTTCGCGGGTTGCGTGGTGGCTGTGCAAGCCGTTGAAGCTGCTGCCGCTGCAGGAGACCTACAGATACTCAAGTTCTTTGTCGATAATGAAGTTGCTGCGGACGATGCCGCAGAGGCTAGCAATGGCAATCAAGTTCAGTGGGGCGGTGGAGATCTGGCTGCTGCTGTGGAGAACGAGCATACGGATGTAGCGCGGTGGATATTTGAGTGCAAGGGCAGTGTGGAACGCGACTGGGGCCGCTTCATGGCCGCTGTCGTTCGTAAAGGGGATCTCGAGCTATTGCAGTGGCTGCTGGATCATGGCTACGCAGGGCGCCAGCTTGCTCCTCCTACGATGGATGACGCCGCGTGGGGAGGTCATTTGGACATGTTGCAGTGGCTTTACCGCAATGGGTATGTCCACCATGCCAGTTTTGCTCTGGAATATGCCGCTCGCAACGGATACTTGGAGATTGTGGAGTGGCTAGTGCGTTATCACCCAGTTGGCAACGCAAGTCGTGCGCTAGATGCTGCAGCAAGAGAAAATCACTTGCATGTAGTCCGCTGGCTTTTGGAACACAATCTTGGCCGTGGGGCTAAGTCTGGCATGCATCAAGCTGCGATTCGAGGATACCTCGATGTGGCTCGATATTTGCACGAGCAAGGGTTTCACGGTCTAGCCAGTGTTTCGTGTGGGACGATGCTTCGCGCGGCGGGGCGGGGATTTCTCGAAGTGGTGCAGTGGCTGAATGACGAGTTTGCCCATGACTCGCAGAAATATTTGTACAGGGATTTACGCCCGTACTCGTTAACGCTACTCGCTGACGAGCCCAGTACTGCGATAGACGCAGCCGCGAAGAATGGGCACCTCGAGGTATTGGGATATCTCCAGAGTGTTGATGAGCGTTTAGTTGAAGAAAGGTTCGCCGGTAGCCGTCCCACTGATACACACGACGCGATGGATGGTGCTGCTGCGGGCAACCTTTTTGAAGTTGTGGAGTGGCTAATTAAGCACCGCTCCGGTGCTTGTACAACTGCTGCCATGGATGGCGCTGCGGCTAACGGGCATTTGACAATGGTCCAATGGCTTCACACTCATCGGATTGAGGGTTGTACGACAGCAGCAATGGATGGAGCTGCCGCTAACGGCCATTTGGAAGTTGTGAAGTGGCTCCATGAGCACCGATCGGAGGGCTGCACAACTGCCGCCATGGATAACGCAGCAAAAAATGGTCATCTGGAGGTAGTGCAGTGGTTACATCGCAACCGCAGAGAAGGATGCTCGTCTGAAGCAATGAACAACGCAGCGGGGGCTGGGTTATTGAAGATGGTTCAGTGGCTGGATCGCAATCGCTATGAAGGTTGCACAACTAGAGCCATGGATGCAGCAGCGTCGGGAGGACACTTTGAGATACTGCTGCTTTTGAGATCGCAACGCATGGAAGGCTGCAGTCGCAACGCTGCATTTGAGGCCCAGCGTAAGAAGCACGTACACATTTTGGCTTGGCTTCAGGAGCACTACCCTGACGCGCCTGGCCCTCAACGTCGAGTTCGGATACATCGGCTACCTTAACTCCAAGGAAGTCAGGTGCAAGTCCCAGGTCGAGTTGAATCTACCTCCTTGAAGACTGTCCCAGCGGGCGTGGCGGTCATTGCTTCAGCATTTGCAGTCGCAGCAAGCATACAACAGTTGCCAGCCTATATCTCCCTGGCGACTAGTCCGTTTCGTCGGTTGAGCCTGTCGGCCAGCGCAAATAGTCGGTTTTATGTAGCCGGTGCTGCACTTGCTCGGCGTGCTCCTGCACTCGCTTCAGTTTTGCTTGTGCCGGCAACCAACCAAGGAGTGTGCGATTGAAGACCGAGGATGAGCCCTCGTATAACTCGGTCCCGCCGAGCTGCAATGGCAGCGAAGGAAGCGACGCTGACAACGGGGCTTAAAGTGGTTCTCCGACAACAAGTGCGTGTTGCAGCGTTGCAGCACGTCGTACACGCTTTAGACGACCTCGTCGATGTGTCTTGGCAGTGGAATATCGCCCGAGCTTGTGCGCTTTCAAGTGAAGATCCCAATAGCGATGATGGTGGTGCACGCCGACTTGTTGCTCGCATGGTGGCTCGACGACCACTTGCCGAGATGGACGTCTTCTATCGCCAAGCCCAACTTTCTGCCGGGTTGGTGAATGCCGCGCAGCGCGGGGATGCGGAGCTAGTGTGCTGGTTGCTCGAGAACGTTGTGACTGAGCGATTTACTGTCGACAGTCATAGTGGTATTTTCAAAGCCGCCGAAGCTGCAGCAACTAAAGGACACCTCCACATTCTCGAGCACATCCTAGGCCACGACAAACGCGGTGTTAGTGTAAAGCCAGCCATGCTCGCCGCCGCTCTTGGAAATAATCTGTACGCGCTGAAATGGTTGCACGAGCGTTTGGTTGGCGCAACCGACCTGAGTGATTGTGCCAGCGCACTGTTGGAAGCTGCTGCCGGCAACGGAAATACTGAAATGGCGTCTTGGGTGGTAGAAATTGCCGGAGCCGATTGTCTGCGGCTGTCAGTGGCTAGTGCTGCCCAGAGTGCAATTTCTGGTGGGCACCTTGACATGATCTCGAGTCTAGTCGATATTGCTTCTTCGATTGATGGCCCCCTTTGCTTGGATGGGGCGGCTGGGAAGGGGTATCTGCAAGCGGTGCAATGGGGGCTTGAGCACGGCGGTGTGTGCTCCACCCAGGCCATGGACTCAGCTGCCAGCAACGGCCATTTCGAGGTTGTGCGATGGCTGCACCACCATCGCGCGGATGGATGCACGACTCGAGCCTTCGACGACGCGGCAAGTCACGGACACCTGGAGATCGTGCAATGGTTGCACGAGAACCGGGCTGAAGGTTGCTCGACGGCAGCAATGGATGGAGCAGCAACTCACGGCCATCTCGATGTAGTCAAGTGGCTACACTGCCACCGCAGCGAAGGTTGCACGACCGCCGCTATGAACGGAGCTGCTACGGGGAACCATGTCCGCGTACTCCAGTGGCTGCACGATCACCGCTCCGAGGGCTGCACACAAGAAGCAATGGACGAGGCAGCAGGCCATGGGAATTTGGCAGTGATGCAATGGCTTATCGCACACCGGTCGGAGAGCTGCAACTTTTCACGCTGCGCCTTAGAGAATGCGGCAGCAAACGGTCATTTAGATGCTGTGAAGTGGCTCTACAAGCAAATTTCTCCGCACAGCGCGACCGAGTGGGCCGCCTGCGATGCGATGGATCGCGCGGCGAGCGGTGGGCATCTTGACGTGGTGAAGTGGCTTCATGAGCGTCGACCTGATCTCGGGAGCTGCACCACTGCTGCGCTGGATGGTGCAGCTTCGAACGGCCATCTGCAAATGGTGGAGTGGTTGCATGCAAACCGCCGCGAGGGAGGCACGTATCGCGCAATGGACGGCGCAGCGGCGGGAGGACACTTGGAGGTGCTGCTCTTCTTGTACTCAAACCGTTCAGATGGCTGCACGTCGGATGCAGCAGTGCAAGCTGCTACGAACGATCACGTTGAGGTCGTGCAGTGGTTGCTCCAGCGCTACCCGCAGCAAATTAGCAATGAACGCGTGCGCAAGTTCGCCGCCAAGTACAACTTCGCTCTTCTCGATCAGTGCCGGATCAGCCCCATCGGCATATATTAATCGGACTGCAATCACATAAATTCATGTAAACATGCTTTTATTCATTGAGGTGCAGCGTCCGTGGTGAAGCCAATCTACTGATGATTTGCCTACACGAATGCTTACGTGGATGTCTTCTCCGCTAGGAACGGGTAGTCCGTGTATCCCTTCTCGTAAGGAGCGTCCAGCGGTACATACACAGACTGCCAATCGACGGGGGTGAGCTCGGCGCCCGTGCGGATGCGTTCCACAAGATCCGGGTTGGAGATGAAGTCGCGCGCGAAGGCCACGAGGTCGGTCGTTCCGTCTTCAACCACCTTGCGAGCTTCAGTGTCGTCGTAGCCGGACGCGCTGATCATTACGCCCTTGTGCATTTCCCGGTAAATGGAGGTGACACCACCCTCCGGTGCGTCGGGTGCCGGTTGCTGCATGCCGCGCGGGCAGGGGTTCATATCAAGGCTGATATCTGTACTAAATATCGATACTGTATGGCCGGATACTTGTATCAGTATCACCTGATATTGGTCCTGATATTGGTGGTGGTGCTGTATCAAGATCCAATGATACTTCGGCATATAAATATCGATATCCTGCTGTCACGTAGTATACGCGTGGGTTGAAACTCAACTTGTGTGTTGGAAGAAAAGATTGAGAAAGAATTAGAATTTAGCGGCGCTAGCTAGCTACTCGAAGGCCGTGGAATGGCCGATTGAACTTGCAATGAATCAAGTTGCCAGCTGAGAGTCAACTCAAATCCTAAACTATGGAAATGACAGTGTTGCAGGAATCCTGCTGCTGGATGGCAATGCGTTCTCCTCTCTTGGCAGGCTTGAGCAGGCAGGACTTCAACATGACTTGGTCGTGGTAGTGGTAATCATGACACTCCTTCCGCTGAAAAGCGCTTACGCCGAGCGCTGGCGCGTCGAACGCCGAGACTGTGCGAGATGAAAGCGATAAATTAGACCACGTACTTGCTCCAGATTTTCTTCCGGCTCCCAGGAATCCTTGTTATCGCGTCCATACCAGCGCACCTTGAACT
Source organism: Phytophthora pistaciae (assembly GCA_024679115.1). NCBI lineage: Eukaryota > Oomycota > Peronosporomycetes > Peronosporales > Peronosporaceae > Phytophthora > Phytophthora pistaciae. The sequence continues at coordinate 655 of JAIKVE010000499.1, read as the reverse complement.
GCACCTTGCCGTTTTTCACACGCCGTTGCAGAATTGCTTGGACTTGGACACCTTCAAAGCCGTCGCGTGTGATCAACGGAGGCACATCATTGAGACGGCGTGGATTGGAGTCGAAGACGTAGGGCCGTAGGTACGAAACGTGAAACTCGTCGTGGAGCTGCAGTCCAGGCGGTAACCCGATTTGGTATGTATCTGGCGTAGTAGACTTGATCACAGGATATGGGCCGATATAGCGCGGGGCTAGCTTCCTTTTACCCGTGGTGCCGAGATGGTGGAGATCGAGATTGGACGTGTTGAGAAGGACTTGATCACCTTCAGCAAATTGAAAAGTCGGGCGATTTCGATCGTGAAAGTATTTCATAGCCGCCTGAGATTGCTCCAGCATGTCCTTGCACTGCTGGAGCACCACCTGCTGATACTCAACGAACTTCACAGCTTGAGATCGACGCCCACGGGTTGACGGAGTTGCTAAATCAGCGACAGATCGTGGAATGTAACCGAGGTCCGCCGTGAAAGGAGCCATGCCAATGCTGGAGTGCACTCGAGCATTGTAAGCGAACTCGGCGAGGCTCAACATTTCATCCCAGTCATCATGCCGTGCGTTGACGAATGCACGAAGATAGTCGGCCACAAAGTGGTTGGTTTTCTCAGTCTG
>JAIKVE010000498.1:0-19349 GCA_024679115.1 Phytophthora pistaciae | reverse complement strand
TTTGATCAGCCAGAAGCTCACCGGCCAGCTGTATACAGTCAAGCAGGTATGTCGATGGTGTTGTTGATATGCTAGCATTACGGAACCTGTGTATCGATCTAACACTATGCTACGAATGTAAGTGCGAGTTGAGCCTGCAACTTGCAATAGTGAAGTCAACATTCAGAAGCGCAAGCAGTTCACCCTTGATCTGCTTAAATACGGTGCTGAAGGTGCGTTCATTGTGTACTACGATGAAACAAACTACAATCTGTACTGCAAGCGCACGCTTGGCCGGGCGCTCAAGGGCAAGCGCGCCATCGTGAAGCTGCCGCCCAGCAAGGGTAAGAATCTTCAAATTCAGTGCGCGGTCTCTACCGAGGTAGGTCTGCTGCACTACGAGACTCAGCGCGGGAGCATCAAGATGGAGGAGAACGCTGCGTTCGTCGACGCTGTCTACGACGCTGCGAAGGCGCACCCGACCTACCAGCAGCACTTTGCTGGTAAGCCGGTCGTCATTGTGCTTGACAATGCCCCGGCCCACAGCCAGACCGAGGAGCTGGTGCGCGAGCGTGACGACCTTGTGCTCCTCCGACTCGCGCCGTATTCTCCTATGTGCAATCCGATTGAAGGTGCGTCCAACACTACTACTGCTACTCTATGCGTTCATACTAACACTGGCCTTGTACGGTTCTATTGTAGGTTGCTTCAGCGTGCTGAAAGCTGCGATCACGCGCTTCCTCGCGCTGAGTCACGACGAGATGCTCAGCGCTCCCCGCGGTCAGATGACGGAGCTGCCCATGCAGTTGCTGGAGCAAGCAGCGGAGGTTTGCATGAACTGCATGGACCTACGCCTTGTAAACAAGATGGCGCTTCACTGCGCCCAGGCAGTCGCTGCTGCGAAGCGCGGTGAGCCGATGGAGTACGGTACTTGACCACTTTGGTGTGTACAGCATCCACTTTGAGGCAAAGTCAAAGTTTTGAATTTCTATTTCTAATTCTATTTTAGAAATGAAATAGAAAATTTCAGTGCTGTTCACTTTGTGTTGTACTTTGGTCGGTTTGAGGTGGCAAAGGTGTAGTAGTGTCTTCCAGGTCTGGCGTGCCAATTCTAACTTTCAGTGATGGCAAACTCCTGACCAAATTGCAATTTGCAGACCAAATTGCAATTTCCCCATAGAAATACGTAAGAAACGACGCACAACCGCCAGAAATTGGGCACAGCGATCAATGAAAAGCGAGCCCAAATTCACGGGATGCCTGTTACTTTCCCCCCGAGAAGAAAGCTAACTAAGTTGGCAGTACCAGGGGTATATGGAAGTCACGACAATGCAGTAGTGCTCTTCCATGAGGAAGTCAATGTTTTCTCTCCACTATACCTGTTCTGTTGCAGAATAATTTCCGACCTGATCATGCCAATAGCTAAAACAAACTCAAGTTGGAGTGCTGGACGCTGGTTTTACTGCATCATCTTGATCGCAGTACTCATTTTTTACTTACTACTGCCGTATGACAATTACCCCTCTATTCTTTCCATTTTGCTAGAAGCACGCTAAATTCACCCGGGCTAAAATATACATCGATATCCAGCATATAAACCAGTGAAGAGCACACTGTTGGCGAATATGCACGTATCGATATCATGGTCTTAAAATGCTCTGCAGTGCAACGTGTAGAGTAGAATAGACCATGTCTTCAGTGCGTCGGCGTTAGATCTACGGTTTGATTGTTGTGGGATCAGTAAAATGGGCAAAATCTGACGCAAGGTCTGAATCGCAATAACCACGGCACGCGATGCTAAGATGACGACGGCTCTATGGATGTATTGTACGTTTTGCGATCTGTCCGAGCGCGTTAATTTGGCACGGAACGCTTTGTTGTATCGACAGTATACTGTCGATACAACAAATTTGGGTCACCAAAAGTCCTTGGTTGCGCATTTCTAACGAGTTTCTAAAGGGAATGACCCAAAATGTGATTGTCTTTTGTGTGTTTCACACAAAACACAAAGACACGTGCGAAAAGTCGATAAAAAGGGCGTTCGCGGGCACATTGTACCCTCGAGCTGGTACAGGTCAGGCACCACCACAACGCACCCGACACTGGCTTCAACATTGCATTGCCGCGCGTGTGCATTGCGCATGCCGGATCGACAGAGTATCACTCACTACTAGCAGTAAATCGTTGAGTTATATTCGCAAAAATTTCAAAGATCGCCGTGTTTGTGTCGTATACTGGTGGGCGTCGGATATCGTTTGATACCGCGGATCCAGCTAATCCACCGAAATCACCTCAACGCTGCCGTCCTTGGGCTCCTTCTGCTCGTCCTGCTGCTGAGGCTGCTGTGACTGAGGTGTTTGCTGCGGTGGAACCGGCACAGGTCCCTCCACTTTCTTGAAAAAAGAATCTATGGGTTTCACCGACTTCGCTGGGGACGGCGTGGCGGCCACCGCGACGGGCGTGGACTTGGCGGGAGTTGTAGTGCTCGTAGGTGCACTCGGCAGCTTCGTCGGTGTCTTCGCCTTTTGGGGTGTGGCCTTCTGTGACTTCGCCTTCGGAGGCTTGGCCTTCTCTGTCGGTTGCGCTGTCTTCGCGGCGGCAACAGGCTTGTCTGGGTCCGTAGTTGAAGCGGCTGCGGCCTTCTCCTTGGCCTCCTGCACCTTCTTCTCTTCGGCCTTCTTTTTCTCCTCATCTTGCTGCTGCTCCTTCTTGCGTTGCTGCTCTTGTCGCAACGCTTCCAGTCGCTTTTGCTCCTCCTCATACTCGCGGGCCTTTCGCATTAACGTCGACTCGAATTGAGGCTCGCACAACAGCTCACCAGCCAAACCGGCAAAGTGATCTTCGGCACATGAGGCAGAGCTGCTCGGATTACACCAGAACGGACCAACGATCTGAGGCTCCAGCTTCGCCGGCTTGACAGCTTTAGCCTTCACCCGCTTCTTCTGAAGCTGAGAGGGCAGCTTGTGCTTCGTTGGCGATGATGGTCGCTCACCACGATCCATCGGCTCATCGTCGTCTGGCGGGGCGTCGTCCATGTAGTCCACCTCATCCTCGTAAGCCAGCCACTGGTCTTCGTAGTCCAGATTATCCTCATCCGACTCGTCCGCGTCGTCGTCGGCATCGGACAAACTCTCACCGGGCTCCTCCTCTTCCCATTCATCATCACTGTCCACGGAGTAGTCAAACTTCGCATACTGTGCAAGCGGCCTCCGTCCGCCGCGGAAGATGCGACTCCGCGTGCTGTAGGTACCATAGTAAGCTGGTCGGACGTTTTCGTAGAACTGCAATAGCTTCATGGCACCAAGTGTCGGGTCACGGAAACGCTGAGCACTCCATCCTTCGGGAGAACTCTTGTCTGCATCGTTCTTGGCTGTACTTTGCCTGTCCTTAAACGACGAGAAGATTGACTGTTGAGATCCGCTAGCTGCTCCAGATGCCGCGTCCCCATCAGAGCCCAAGAAACTGAAAGCTGCATCCATGCGATTAATCTTCGCACTTCTGCTTTCATATGACCCGCTAGTGCTCTCCGCATCCTGGTCACTAGTCACATCAATAGCGGAAGCGCTAGTACCAGCACCATTCGCTGCAGCAGCATCTGACCCCGAGCTGGGCTTGACAAAGTATGACGCGAATTGTTTTTGCCGCTTGGACGAAACGGCCTTCTTCTCTTCTTCTTCACGTTCGCGCTTCTTCTTCTCTTCGTCTTTAGCCTGCTTGCGTTCCAGCTCATGCCGTTTCTTCTCCTCGGCCGCTTGAATCTTCTCCAGCTCCTTCATTTCACGGTCCTTGACCTTTTGAACTTCAGCGTCCACTGCAAAACCAAATTTTCCAACCTTTGCCTCCTCGGCGCTCACCTTGGCTTCATCTACTGGCTTCTGATGCAAAAGTTGCACAACCTTCGCTAGAGTTTTTAACTGCTGACCAAGACGCTTGCGATTCTTACGCATGCGCTTGATAGTCTTCTGTGCGTCGTCCACGAAAAACTTCTCCGGGTTGCCGACCTCCCACACCCACAACGCGTCTGCGCTTGTGTCTTCGAAAATGTTAGCCTTTGCAGGACGCACGCCGTATAATACGCGTTCCGCCAGCTTCTTAATTTCCATTTCCATCGCAAGAGATGCCGCTCGGTCAACCGCTCCATCGTCTGTGCTGCTAGTGTTCTCCGTAGACATGTCCTTCTCCATATCTACGTCATCCGCTTCGATCTCCTTCTTAAATGAAGCTAAAAGTTCACCAGACACCTCAGAAAGACTTGATGTCCGACCTTGGATGCCCTTGACGATTAAGCTCTTCACTTCATGGGGGAATTCAAACACGACTGCGTCTAAAGCGTTACTGCTGGAGTTGGCGTGATCCCGCAGTTTTTGCCACGACTCCGCTAATGCTTGCCTTGCTTTGTCCTGATCCACAGTGACGTCCAAGTCGCAATCTAACGCAGCACCGAGAATATCCTGCATGACTGCATCACTGTCCTGCTTCGAGCTCAGCAACTCCGTGAACTGCTTCGTTAGTTCCTCAGTCTTCAGTTTATATGTGTCCACGCGCGCCTGCGTCTTCGGATCCAACGGTTCCACCGGAGCAGCCTTCGCCTCTGCAGCAGCAGCAGCCTTTTCTTTCATCTTTTGCTGCCGCTTCGTTGGCGTCTTCGCTGGTCTTCCTCGTGACGCGGGCGACTTAACCGTCTTCACCACCTTCACCTGTTCCTTTCCGATTTTCCCATTTTCCGCTACAGATTTGGCAGTCCCTTCATCCGCCGACGTAGACGCTGCGGTCAGATCGACGACAGCCTCTTCAGTCGCTGCACCCTCCTCCACTGCTGCCTCAGCGTCTCCATCCTCCTTCTCTTTTTCCTTTTCCTTTTCTTTTGCAGCTGCATCGTCACCTTCACAAACGTCCACAACGTCCTCCCCGTTGACAATGGCGTCATCCGAGATGAGGGCTCCAGCAGGGACCGTCTCCCCGCCCGCCTCAAGCTCTGCGCGAGCTCGCTTCGCTTCGGGCGTGTTGAACACGTCATCGTCGTCATCGAGGTCGTCCTCGTCCTCTTCATCATCAACCACCGCATGGGGAGAAATGAAGCGCGCCGGGTTCTTCTTCTTCTTGGGCTTTGGTTTGGGCGACGCCTTGGCCTTCCCCTTGGCCTTGGCTTTAGCGGCCGTTTTAGCTCTAGGCTTGTACTTCCTCTTGGGCTTGTCACTCTCCTCCTTTTTAGCTCCTTCCTCCGTGGAATTAGCCGCTTCAGCCTCCGTTTTAGCAGCAGGCGATGCGACTCGCGGCCGCTTGGCTGCGAAGCTCTTGATCTCGGCTTCCACGTCCTGTTCGCCCGCCTTCTTGGGCGAGAAGAAGGCGGAGATCGAGGCCTGCTTGGCGCCCTTCTTCTGCTGTTGCAGAGGGGGAAATTACACGCAAGAGGTCAGTTTTAAGATCTAGGGACGCTTTAGCGGGTCGTAGCTCGCGTTTTAGAGCACGTCAGAGAGCACGAGAGGGCTGGAAATGGAGCTGAGACGCACCTCCACCATGTTGCCTGTAGATGAGCGCGCTGGAGGGGCTGGAGACGCGACGCGGACACCGAGCGCTTGCCGTCGAGAGGCTCCCTGCTTGGCTCCGGTTCGCTTTGTTCGTTTGGCGCGCTTTCGACCGAGGACGACTGGGAAGAGTGACATGGTCCCTCATTACAGTGACATGCGGTACAGTGTACCGGTGTGGTAAGTGGCTACGTTGAAGTTGCATGGGCCATGCAGCATGGCACACTTCTGGCATCTCTCAAGGTTTCAACGCTTGGCGCTTAATACCCACGACATCGAACTAATGTTAACGCGACGATTAACTCGACGACTAATAACGCTGGCATTGTTAAGGCTGCGGGGGTCGAGGCGGAGCGCCAGCGGCCGCTTGTCGCGCAAATGCGGCCTTGAATGCGGCAGCAAATGCTGCGGTCGGTGCTGCAATGAATGACGCCACAGATGCGGGGGCTTGAGTGGCTGTAGGGGCTGCTGACTGCGCTGCTGGTTGTGCTGATGGTGCCGCCGAGGTTGCTGCTGGAGCTGCGGGCGCGTTGCTGGCTGGACCGCTGTTCACCGCGGTGGCTATCGTACTAGAAGATGTCGCATTGGTAGTCGTAGACGTAGCATTGGTGGTGGTAGCCTGGACTGCTGTAGTTGGTGCTGGAGCTGGAGCAATCGCACTGGCGTTAGCCGCAGCCGGCTGGACTCCGTTGGGTGCAGCCTGTTGTGCCGCGGCTTGAGCTTTTCTAGCTTCAGCGGCCTTCTTGGCTTCGATCGCTTTTTCGCGCTCCAGTTGTTGCAACCGAGCTTCCTCCGTGATGTAATACTCCTCCACCTCAGTCATCTGCGCCTCAAACTCCTCTCGTGACACGAAACCGCGAGAGTACAGCTGCTTCTTCTCCTCGTCACGAAGCTCCTCGGCGATACGATTCGTAACCTCGTGGAAAGAGGCGTCGATGTCCGCTGTGGCTCCTCCAATGAACTCGATCCACCGCGTCTTACCTGGGTTCTTCTGAGCAATATTCCCTTCTGCTTCGCCCTCTCCAGTAGAAGCCAACGCACCATTTTCACCGCCTGCTGCGCCTTCGTCTCCGTCCCGTTGATTCTCGCCGCCTTCATCTTCTTCTTCCTCCTCCTCTTCATATTCTTCTTCTTCTTCCTCTTCTTCGCCTTCACCATCAACAGGCGATGAGGCGCGTCGTATGGATCTTAAATACGCTAGATATTCACTGTCGTGCTTGTCGTGTTCAGCATCCAGCTCGCTGTCGTCAATCATCGAGCCAAGTTCACAGTTCCAGCAGATATTCTCGTCGCCGTTCTCCTTCGCACACTTCTTGTGATAATACTTTGTGCACGTAGGGCAGCGGATTAACCTGGACGGCACACCACTTTCCTCGCACAGCTCGCACATAACCTTCTCCGGTTTTGCCCGTTTACGCTCGCTGTCGAGTGTCGGGACGTACCACGTTCCCTTCCCGGATACAAGTGCAGTCGCAGTGGCCGCGGGCTGGCCAGGTCTTCCAACTTGGCCGTTAGCAGGTAAAATCGGCTGCCCTGCTGCGCCAGCTGCACCTGCGCGGGGAGTTGGCGCTGGGGATTCAAGGTCGCTATCCATGTCCTCCGAGTCACTCAGATTCGTCAAATCCACGATGTTCAGAAGTTTCAACTGCGATCTGCTCACTTCTTCGGGGTCGTCCTCTTCATCAACCTCTTCACCGCCACACTCACGCATAAACGCCAAAAAATCTGGACTGCAGTATCCAAGCACCGGGGGCTCAACTGGAACATCTCGAACAACTTCAAACGGTGAAGCTGTAACCTTGACAAATTCAACCCCGCCAGCATCAGTCGAAGCCTCATTTCCTGTTGCTGGTGATTCCGAGTGCTGTTGGTTTTCTGCCGCGCTCCGAATCGCGTCCGGATGCTTTTTCTTGGGTAGTAGCACGTTGGCACTGTCATTCGATTGAGTCTGCCCTGAATTTGCCGTTGGGGCTGAAGATGCTTGTGTCGGGGGAGCGATACTGGAAGCAGTTGGCGTAGATGACGTTGCGTTAGAAGCCGTTGCTGTTGTCGTAGTTGTCGCTTTCACTGTAACCGAAACAGATGCAGAAGGTTTCGATGCCGCTGGAGCCGACGTTGGTGGAGAAGGTGACGGTATTGCTGACGGAACACCTGCTTTCGACGTCCCTGCTGCAGTTGTCACCGTTGCTGCTATCCTGCTTGACGCTGAGCTAGCCTGCGCTGAACTCGACGGTACCTGAGTTGATGTTTGCTTCGACGCTGCAGGTGGTTTTGGCGCTGGTGTTGTAGTCGCAGATGCGGGTGCAGTACTAGATTTTTCAGGCGCTGCTGTTGCCGACGTCGCTGCGGGGGCCGGCGGCGCTGCAGATTGCGGAGTCGTATTGACGGCAGCAGTGGAAGGTGTTGCCTGAGAGGTGTTCCTTGTGCCGGGGCTGAAAGATGTTGGTACGGTCGTAAACGGCAACACTGGCCTAGTGGATGTTGAGGCTTGGGTCGCTCGTGCTCCGCCGTTTGCCACAGTACTCGCCGGTACCGCGGTTGTCGCCGATCCCATCGTCGTTGAAGCTGCAGCGTTGGAAGTAACTGTAGCGGCAGGCTGTGAAGTCGGCGGATAACTCCGTCTGGCCACCGCCAAACCATCAAACACAGTGACGAAATCTGAATCTTGGAACTCGACGGAATCCAGCACTCGGGACTGGAAGAACGGGTCCCCGTCTTCGCTCTCAGCTTCGTCCTCTTCCACCTGTTTCGGCTCTTTCACAGCTGACAAGGCAGCACTTTGCACACCACTTTTCGTCGCTGCCGGGTCCGTCCGAGCATCCTCAACGTGGTCTTTCTCCTGCGTTTGTGCCTGCTTCTTCTCCTCCGTCTTCTCCTTTTCCTCCTCTTTCTTCTTCTCCTCCGCCACAACAACAGGCGGTGGTCTGGGCTCCACGGGCTTTGGATGTACCTCCTTCTCCTTCGCATCTCTAGCCACTACTGGCGTCGGTTGCGACGCCGAAGTCTGCGCAGCCTTAGCCGTCGTCGAAGTCACTGCCCCACTAGTCGGTTGCGACTGCGCGTGGCTCCTCTCGGCCGCGCGCTTCCTCATCAACGCGCCCGCTTCCATCGTGGGGAAGTCACTGGCCACGAACGTGACCGAGGGCATGACGCGGCTCTGCAAGGGCGCGCGCTTCTCCTCCTGGAGCTGTTTCCTGAGCCTCTCCTCCTCCTGCTTGCACCTGTCGGACTCCTCGTGCTCGTGGCTCTCCAGACTCTGCTGCCGCTGGACCTTCTGCACCACCACGTCGTCCTCTTCATCGTCGTCGTCCGAGATGAGGTCGATGACGTCCGGCTGCTGCTGCTGCGTCTTGGCCTTGGCTTTGGCTGCTGGAGCGGGCGGCGCGAGCTTGGGTTTGTCCTCCGCGTGCCTCTTATTTGAGGTATTCTTCGAGTCCTCGAGCTTCCGCTTCTTGGAGTGCGAGTGCGCGTGCGCGGGGTCCTCATGGCGTCTGCCGCCGTTTGAGCTGCTTGAGTTGTTTGCGCCGTTGGACGCTGGCGCTGTTGTCGTGGAGGCGGCCACGCGCCGCGCCGTGGGCCGGAAGACCAGCGACTTGGAGCGGCACGTGTCGCACACGTCGTGCTCCGAGCTGAAGTTGAGGCAGCCGCACTCGCGGCACGTCACGCCGCGCGCACCTCGCGCCATTATTGCTGTGGGTTGGGCGCCAGGAACTGCGGCGAGGTCAACTCGGCGCTGATTGGGCAATAATGAAAAATACCGGTTTGACTGACAGGCATACCGGTAAAATAATGCCTAAAAATGTAGCCATGTGTCAAGCTTGTACATGTTGCAGTTGTAGTTTTGCGTTGCGTATCATGTTCCAGTCGATACAACACGTTTAGGTGCAAAAGTCCCCGTTAATTATTACAGTCCTTCAAAAATCGCGGCACTGGTCATCAGAGAGGACTTGTCATCTCGCTGTACGTCCTGGAGGATGTTGTACAGCAACGCAAGCGATGCAGCCCCCTGCGGAGCGTCACTCTTCCAGTTGCCATCAGCGCTAGCGCCTAGCTCGCCGAAGAGCTCTAGAACTGCTCCGTCGGGCATCTTGAGGAAGTGGCGGTGCAGTTCGCGACTCCCATCGAGCTCGACGTTGTACACGGCAATGTGCGTGTTGGTCTCGCGGAACAGCGGGTCGAGCGGGTCCGAGAGCGCGTATTCGTGGACGAACACCTTGCGCTGCGTGCCGCGCGGGCCTTTCCAGCGCGTGGCTTGAGCGCACACCGTCTGCAGCTCCTGGAGTGATATCTCGGCGTCGTGAGGCACGAAGAACGCGTCTTCGTGGCCGTGAACGCGGCGATAGACGTCGAGCATCCGGCCGTTCATGTGGATGTAGAGCAGGTAGATGTACAGCCCCACAAGCGACAGACACGTGAGCGCCACGTACAGGATGAGGACAATGAAGATACCGACGAGGCCACTGCCCTCCTGGGCCTGGAAGCGCACATAGAGCTTGAACCAGTCGCCAGTGACGCAGGTACAGCCAGAGGCTGTCAGGGACACAGCACACTCACTAAGCTGCGAGCAACCGTAGTGGTGAGATAGCACGTCAACTATGAGCACCAGAAACGGATCCAGTACGGTAGCGATCCCTGCGCAGGCGACGAAGTTGGAGCCGAACGCTGGTAGGTCTCCTACGTAGCGCTGGCCTACTGCTGCGGCCCCTGATAGGAAGGCGAACATCATCGTGTTCCCTAGTACCCCCAATGAGAGCAACCCAATCTCGACGTGCGTGGCCACAGTCTGCCACGTATACTTGACGATGCACGTCGTCCAGCGTGGCTGGAAGTCGTAGACAGGAACGCGGTTGCCTCGCAGAAAGAGCCACTGCGTCAAGTAGTGGACGTACAACCGGATCCAGCAGGCAAACATCAACATGGCTACGAGCCGCCAGAACTCGAGCGTGTGCCAGTTCGAAAAGCCCAGATCAACCAGCAGCTCATGCTTCAGGTAGTGCATTTTCCGTCCTGCGTGGAATCGCTGGTGGCGAGCGGTCTCCATCGAAGCAGCGGCGTTCACTGAAAACGTGTAGTTCTCCACGTCTAGCTGTCGGTGTCGTCCTACTAAAGCCACATCGTCATCTTCTCCGACGATTCCCAGATCTTCATCGCCACCGTCAAAATGTTCTGCAACTTTCGGCCTGTCACGACTCAACTGTCGGCTGCTGCCTTGGTCTGACAGCAATCGTTCGCGCTCGTTTTGCTCTTGAGTTTCCTCCTCAACTGGAATCATTTTGTGAGGATGGCTGCGGTTTTGCTGCATCGCCACTGCGTCGCCTGACTATCAATTTCATCGTGTTAGTAAGTGCCGACGACAGGATAGAGGAGAAGAAGGAAAAAGCACCACGTACGTAGACCCGAGTCTTCTTGCTTTGACCGAAGCTAGTGAGCCATCGCTTCCACCGCCACCGCGTTGAGGACAAAATTCGCGGGGGCGGCTTGGCTCTCTTCTTCTTGGTTATTGAAGCTTCCTCCTCGTCCACCAGCAATGTCGACGCTGACGAGTACGGCTTCACAACAGCACCGCCATGATGCTTGGCATTGCCATTTACATGCGCAAGTTGAGACTCTTCGCCATTCTCCAGCAGAGTTCTTCCGGTGCTTAGCTCACCATTACTCCGTTGACGACCGGGGGACTGTGTTCGCTTCCGAATCGTCTGACCAGAGTCAGTCGGCTGCGTCGACATCTTACGCATATACCTCTGGTGACTGTTTTCCACCTCCGGCAGCATCAGTCGTAGCAGACCCCCGCGCTCATCGATCTCCGCATCAAAGTGATCGTCATCTGCGCTTCGATTTCGAGGCGATCGATGCAGCAAGACAGCAGGAGGTTTGGGGAGATGGTACACTTGGAGGTAGAAGTTGCAGAGCCACGAGGACAAGTCGTGCTGGTACATTTTCTCCATGTCTTGGTACTTATCCATGGTGTGATCCATTTCTCCGCGCAGTAGCGGCAGCTTGAACTTCCCCTGCACGACCTGAAACTCCGGCGTAGTGAGTGGTAAGGCCCCCCAGGCTACGACGTGGTCGGTCTGCATCGCCACACATTGATCTAGGAGCTGACCTCCTCGCCTTCGCCTCCTTCTGGGCATGGACATCACATTATTCCCAGCACAGGCCGCTGCAGTTGACTGAGAGAGCAGGAAAAGCTCAAAGATGATGGTGTTCCCTGGTCGCAGCTCGACTTCTGGCGGACAAACCACGAACATGTCCTGGTTCACGACGACTTCAGTATTGTAGAAGCGGCCGCGGTGATGAAATGGCCGTGTGAAGTTAGGACGACCCCTGTGTAGATTACTATCACTGCTCGCTTCCACTGTCGGAGATACTTCTGGGTCCCAATTCGTCCAGTGTAGCGCGTGACCACCCAAACGATCATACAAAGTCGCCACCATAACGTACTGACCAGGCGGCAGCTTGTCTTTCACGGCGTTCAGCATCCTGCCCCTCACGCGGATAGTCAGCGGTATCCGAGCCCATTCCACTCGATACCTCTTTCGACTCTGCGGCACGCGCGAGGGCATCAACGACCCATAAATTTGCTCTACCCGCGCCTCTTGCTTCTTCAAAGTGTCCTTCAAATGGGTCTCGGCCTGCTGAAACACGTGCCCAATTCTTCGCGCGCGTAGCTGCATGGCTTCAGCTGCTTGTCGGTCTTTCAGCACCAGCTCGGCATGTCTTCGCCTTGCTTCCTGCAACAACCGCTCACGAACCAGTGCCTCTTGTTTCGCCAAGTGAATCTCCCGCTGGCGATAGAGGGCGCTCTCCAGTTCGGCCTGACGGAGCTTCGCCTCCTCCACCTGCTGCTCTCGCTGTTGCACCTCTTCAATTGGCACAGAGCCGACCACGACCTCGGCGTCGGGGATCACGACCTCGAACTCGTCCAGATACTGCGGGATCTCCCGGTTCTGGAGCTGGCTGGACAGCACGTCAATGAGGGAGTGCGCGTCGTGGTCTCGCGGCGACTTCAGCTCTTCCGGTGCATTGCTACCGTCCACGTCATCCCATAATGAATCAAAGTTGCTCCGCTCTGCAGCATCCGGCGTTGGTCGCTTTTCCTCGTCTTCAGCGTCGGCTTCCCCGCCTGCATCCGCCTCGCTACCGCGTAGCCGGGCGTACCCTGGCTGCATGACGGTCCGCAACAAGCCCCGCTCAGACTGCAGACCATGCGCAGCAACTATTGCTCAACAGTCCAAAGTAAGAGCTCAGCATTGACAGCTCTATTTTCGGGGGAAGTACAAAACTGCAACGTGCACGATGTTTTGCTTGCGTGCTTCGCGTTCTTGACGATTTCGAAATCACTTCCAAAAATCTCTGGCTTTCCCCCGCGAAAGCTATTGTATCAGTCGTCCCTACACGATGTAGCCGTGAAAACGAAATGGGGAGCCGTTCATGTTCATCGCCAATGAAACTCTGCTGTGAGTGTTGCAGCGAGTAGCCAAATTGGATAAGTGGTGTCAAGAAGTCGCTCAGCATGGATACACTAAAGATCGGCGGGTTGGATGATCACGGCAGGCAAATCGATGAGAGATGTAACGCAACGGATGGTGCTCCGATCCATCAAGCCACACCGAAAGGGGTATTTGGATGCTGCACTTTCCTATCTACCTGCTTGGAATCAAGCTCATTCAGTTGCAAAACCACCTATGGACGAACTCAAGATCAATGAAGAATCGCCTCGTGCTAGCCGACCGCGGCGCCTGGGGTCAAACGCGATCACGCACGAGATTCGCTTGCTGAGAGCGCAGGCAGCGTCGATGGAAGACGAGCTTCAAGCGCTACAATCCAAGTGGCGCGACCAGCTTCAAGACGATCGAATACTGACCACCGCTCAGGAGTCCGCCCGCGAGAAACACGCTGCGTCTCAGGTCGAGAAGGAGCATGAGGATCTTCTGCAGTCACTTCAGCAGCAGCATTTGCTCTTTGCCACCCTCCAGACCGCGATCGACCACTCACCTTTGCATTCAAGTGGCAAGGATATGTTCGAGGCGCTGCATTTCGGTACCCGCCTCGAAAGTGATCCAGAATTTGCTGCTCGAGCACCATAAACGCTCGATCGCCACGCTGCCGCCCATCGTGGATATGTTCTCGCAGAAGGCCATTCACAAGCACCAAGAGAGCGAGGAGAGCAATCATCTACTGAAGACGCCACTGTCTCGACTTGACGTCACTGGTTGCGAGGACTCCACGCTGGTGTCGAGCGTGTTCATCAGCGAGATTCCGTGCGCATCGCTGGAGCAAGTGTATGCCGCCGTGCTGGCGTATTTCGATGATGTTCCGAGCTATATGAAGCGCCATATCAATGTTAACGCCGAGCGCACCAGGCTGAACAGCGTAAACTCTCCGGTGTTGTACCGTCGGTCAACGTTTGAGGGGTCGAAGATGTCCGCGACGGTGAACAACATCGTGTGCTCAGAGCTAACGGCATCATACGGCATGGGTCACGTTGACGCCGTCACTGACGACCCCTTGCATCCCGTGATTGTGTCGGCATCTTCGCAATACAGCATCTGCGGCCTCACAATTAAGCCTCGCAAGGAACCGCTAACAGGGCAGACGCTGTCTGTCATGCTGACCGGTACAACATGTTGCCGTGTGACCCTCGCATCAAAGAGAACCTGCAGGTTATTCGACCAACCTTGAACGGAGACCTGGTCACTGCGTTGGTGTGTAGATATATCCAGGAAGCAGTAGGAGTGAGGCGTAGCGAAATGTGCTTCGGAGTCGATATCTGTCCGCAAAGTTAACAATTTCAAAAATCATCTTCTCCAAAATCCAGAGTTTTTATATTTTCCGCAAAGTGAAAGTTCTCAACCAAAAGCTCTTGGGGGCGCGTGTGGTATCAGTTTCCGGGTAGGATGGCGGATTTCGTTGACCTAGTCGATGGTGTTCACAGCATTGGCGACTTCCGAAGGGTTCTCTTCATTGCTTGTCCGCACATTTTGGGCCGCGTGTACCACGATGAAGTGAAAGTGTACGAGTCTCAAGCTTTAGCTGACGCGAAGAAGCCTCTCGATTTCTCAAGGAAAGTGGACGGTCTTGGAGTAGCCGAGAAGCAGCCTCTCAGAGTGGAGATTGATCCGCCAGCCCCCTTTCCGCTAGTGCAGATCATCCAAGATGGTTTGAGACTTGAAGTGCCGCATCTGGAGCGAGAGGAACTACTGGAGAGAATCTACGCGTGCTTGGAGGCGCCGCTCAACCGGTTCGTTGTCTTGTCATCTCCTGAGGGCTCTGGGAAGACGTCGCTGCTGCAGCTCTTCGCTCAGCGCTACTCGCATCTGAATTGTGTATCGGTCTCGTTCGCTCGGGATCTCTCCGCCAATTCAATCCTGCGCCGACAAGGAGAAGTCGACATCTACCAGCAAGAGTCCACGCTGAGGGCCGACCAAGAGCACGTGATCATGATCGACTTCGCAGAGAAGAAGTTCGACGACAATCTGTACTGGGAAGCTTTGGTTGACGCGGCTTCGACGTGGCTACCACGGAACATTCGCTTTATCATATCGGTGACGCATACTCTGGACTACGGAGTCGAGAGTCCGAAGGTGTTGAAGTCAATGATGACATTCGGACGGAGCGATTTCCTGTTGACTGACGACGAAGCGCGGACGTTTCTGACGATGCCGACGATCGGATTGCCCGCTCAAATGCAAAAGCCCAAGTTGATCCAGATTTTGATACGTGAAGCTGATGGGCTCATCAGTGCGTTGCGGGTTTTTATTGACGAGGTGGTGATCCCGTTCGGCAAGACTGCTTCGCCATCGGAGGCCAAGTTGATCACGGTGTGTTTATCGTTTCATACCCTGGACCGCATGTTGCGGTGCTACGGCAAACTCATTGAGCCAGCCAGTCTCTCACTCAAACAATTTCTGATAAAATGCTATGTTCTGGCTCCAGGTCCTGTGCCGTTGGGGCCTGAATAAAAAGCTGTCGGAAAAACGTAACAAGTGTTTGATAACGCTGAAGAAGGCTGGGGCTCTCCTCGAAGTTGGAACGAAGCACGTGAGATTTTCGTCCGTGTCGGCAGCTCGATACTGCAGCAAGTACCTGTTCTCTGTTCCACGTGCCGTCCCCCACCCGGAATCGCTGCGTGAGCTCGTCCTGAATGCTATCAGGAGCATGTCAGCGTCAGCTCTGCGGGAGTCTGCTGCAGAGAATGGTGGCTTCCCCGATAAAGTTACCTTCTTGCTACAGTTTGTACCCGGTCTTGCGTTGAACACGTTACGTTCGTGGTTGATCTGCCCGGAGTTACCGTACATTATCTCTTCGTCAACTGCTGGTGGGGATCGCAGTGAAGTCACTGGTGCGCTCTACGTGAACGGACGTCGACGTTGGGGGCTCGAGGTCCACTGGAACGAAGATACTGGCGGCTGTACGTCAAAGTTCGCCCCGGGCGGTGAATATGCGGTCATGCCGGTGGATGACTACGCTGTGATCAACGTTTGGGGCACTAAAGGTGGGATGGTCCCAAAAGGAGTCACTCCAAGGGAAAAGGAGATCTCGGTGTTCCTCAAGCTCGAGGATTTTTCAAGATGTCGATGCATTTTTGGGATGGAAAGTCCGTGTGATGTCGTCTTGTCATCTTGTTAGTCTTTTTATCGGTGAAACTGCGTGGGGTGCGAAGAAGAGAAGTATTCAAGATATACCCCATTTCACCGCGGTCGGTGGTTCTACCAAGTTTGGCGTGGATTTATCGGGTTTCGGGTTTCTCTATGATATCCTATTTTGTAGCAAAGCTCTTCTTCGTTACTACCGAGGGCCTTGGACGCCTTCTTTATCTGTTCGTCCGACCACACTACCTCGACCAACTGCGATAGGGGGATCATATTCTTGCCGGTGTCAAGATGAATGTTTCGAGCTCAGAATGCTGCAAGGCAGCTCGGCACCGTAAATGACGAACGATGGTGCAGAACGAGGGTGATAATCCTTTGTGCTTCTCCAAGTTGGTTGGCAGCATCTGTAGTAGGTGGTTGGCATGAAAGCCTCGCCCACTCTACAGTTGGTTGTGATGAACAGTTACTGCTGGGTAAGACTGTGGCGTCTATCCCAGTGACAACTGGATATTACACCGGAGCTGGTAGGAACACAGCGTCATGCGTAGATAGCCTTTACTTTAAATTTTACTGTGCCTTGAGGAATACAATTGGCATAAGTGTTCTGGGAGTGCCAGCTCCCCTAATGGTGTCTTCACTGAGACCTACTACAAAGTTAACTTTAGTGATCGTGGTCAACATGGAGACTACGGAGACCAAGACCCCCGGCGCGTCATTTTAAATAGCGCGCGTGTTGTCCTGTTCGCTCGGCGGTGGTGATCATGCGTCGGCGTCAAGGCTCTAACCGGTACCATGAGGGTCTAAAGATGAACTAGAACGGGACGAAGCAAGGTGATAACGGGGAGTCAACTGAAGGAAGTTTTCCTGGGAGGACAGCTAGAAGAGCTGTATGGACAGCCTCACACAGATTAATTCGTCAAAAAAACGTTGCTTGTACCTCAGGCAACATTTATACGACATTAAGGTTACGTACAATACACCATTCTTAAGTACGTTAAGGTAAAATGCCAATCATGGCACGGTTTGGATGGTCCCAGAAACTGGCGCATATCTACCGCGCCATTGAAAAGGAACGTACAACACGTACACCATTCAAAAGAGGAGATAATGGCCAATCTGGTGAACATATATGTGGGCTCCACTCTGATTTGATTCGATAGCAATGAGCGGCCAAAGTTGATAGAAATATACAGGTAAAAATGGCGGACCAGTTCGTGGCACGGTCCATACAAAATTAAGTCATTTCAAATCACCTGGAACATCTTTTACGTTTGGACCACCCCGTTTTTCGCCAAAAGTATACTGAAACCAAGTCAAAAACCGTGCCAAAAATTGGCACCGTGCCAGGATCGGCACTTTACCTTACTTCACTTCCACGTTCAACGAAGCTCGATATGCATGTGCGGTTCAATGTAATTGCTGCGGTTAATTGCTGTTCGATACGTATTGCTACCATACTCGCTACCATACTCACTACTTCCTACTGAACTACACGTCCATGCCTACTTTCCTACTGCTTCCTACACTGCCCGCCTGCAAACTTCCTTAAACGCCAGTCTCGTTGCAACCTCCGCGGATTGCTTCTTCCTTCAATTGTTACCGTCACAGTACCTTTCTCCCCTCAATAGTGTTGACGCTGCTTTGACTTCACACTGTAGCGGCTTCAACTCCACACTGTTGCGGCTTCACCCGCGACGTTTGGCCGGCTTCATGCCGCGGCTTATTCCAGACGCTCTCTTTTTCGCCCCAGATGGCGTGACTTCACACTCGGAACTCGGTCGTTGGCCGCAACCACCAGCAACTTCATCGACATCATTGGTCGGCTTCTGAGACAACGTTACAGTGGTTTCAGCCGCACCCGGAGCTGGAAACGACACTGGGTCTTCGCAAAACATGGCCTGGAGTTGCAAGCTGACAGGAATAGGAGGGTCCAACATAACCGTAGAGCCAAAACTTGCTCCAACAGCAGCCCCAGCATACGTGTCGACCTTGCCGCGTTCAATTGCCAGCACATGATGCATAGCATCCATGGTGATACGTTCCGCATCTTCCTGCCACAAAGTACACTTCATGGTGACGTGGTCGGCATCTTCGATCGTTACCACGCGCTTGATCACTTGCTGATTGTTGCGCAACACTGTTCCGACCTCCTCAACACGCGTGATCACACGCACGACCGCTATGAGTTGACCTCCTGGTAGCTTGCTTATGTCAGCAAGCCGCGTAAAGTGGCAATCCACGAGAGGTAACGGGACGCAGTTTTCGCCCAGCGTCCGGGTAAACCAGCTTCGTTGGGTGTCCGCGTCAGCCATTGGTGGGTCGAGCGCAACCATACTTGAGCGTAGCGTAAACAGTGACCGCCCCCCATACTCCGTGAGACGGCACTGATAAGCCAGCACTGACGAGTGCAAGGCTTCGCCCAGCTGATCATCTGTGTAGTCATCCCACATGGCGCAGCGAACGCTGGTATTGGACGCATCGGATATCAGGATATCCCGTTTGTGCTGTGCACCCCCGCGGCGATTTTGAATGTACTGGATCTCGCCAATCTCGCTCACGATTCCGCAAACGTTTACTGTAGCTCCAATAGGCGTAGTTGCCAGATCACGGATACGCGTAATTGTAACAGCAGTCTCCGCGGTATCGCTATCATCTTCTAGCGATTCGATCGTTGCGTCTGCACTTAAAACGATCTCGAAAGGATGCGGCACCGACTTGAACGCTGGTTTCGCTGAGCGCAGCGCGGCATTACCAACCCGGTAGACACCGTTGAATGTAAGCACCGAGGCCAGTTTCTTTGCAGTCTCATCAAACGCGCAAGCCCGAATGTGCACACCGTCATCGCCAACAAATTCAGCAGCTAGCACGTGACCGTCGCCCCTGGCACTTGACCAATAACGAACTGGAGACAGAT
Source organism: Phytophthora pistaciae (assembly GCA_024679115.1). Classification (NCBI taxonomy): domain Eukaryota; phylum Oomycota; class Peronosporomycetes; order Peronosporales; family Peronosporaceae; genus Phytophthora; species Phytophthora pistaciae. The sequence goes on along the minus strand of JAIKVE010000498.1, from coordinate 339 downwards.
ACGCCACTCGAACCCGCGTTGCCCACGCCTTGACGGTGGGCGACAACTTCCCAACAGATAGCAACTCCATAGTCCTGAGAAACTTGGAAAGTGATCGCCTCGTAAGGGGCAGGTCGAAGTACGAAAGTGATAAATTTAAACAGCAAAAAAAGAGCAAAGCCGTCCATATATACGTAGACACCGATTGAAATACCGCTTTATTCAGGTTACAAACCGGTAATATACCCGTAGAACCGACTGCAGTGCAGGGCTAACTCGTGGCGATGAGCTCGCCTACTGCTAACGCGTCTTCCGTTGATGGCCCCTCACCAGTGGCTGCGGCTGTCGTCAAGCCCCCTC
>JAIKVE010000497.1:0-19350 GCA_024679115.1 Phytophthora pistaciae | reverse complement strand
AATTACAGTGACTTGAAGAAGTGGTGGCAGAGTACTTGCAGCTATATGATAATGTAATAAAGTTAGGCGATGGTAAAATGTACGAGGGCAGCTACATACATTACTATTTGTATTGATCACCTTGATCACCATCTACCGGTACCTAAGCATGACGATCACCGCCTCCTCAGCTTCTGCAGCACCTTGAACAACCCGACCAGCGGGATCACAGTGCGCGGGTGCACCGAGATCTCCTCGCTGGTCACCTTCATGGCCATCTCCGTGATGTACAGTGCTCACACGACAGTCATGCACATCGGGCTCGCCTCCTCCAGGTCGGCTGGGCGCGACTTCGCCGTCGCCTTCATCACTTCACCTCCTTCGACAGCTTCTCGTCCAGCTCATCCAGCCTCGAGCAGCAGGAGCTCGTCCAGCAGCGGGTCCGGCGTCCAGATGGCCACGCGGAGGTTGTCCATGACGCGGAAGATGCCCTCAAAGTCACCCTGCTGCAACGAGAACGGCGCGTTGAGGGCCTCCTGCTGCGCCGACGAGTCCAGCTCCACGGCGCCGATCATACGCCACACGGCGGCGAGTCGCTGCTCCGATCTCTAGAACGTGTGCTCCGTGTGCGTGAGGCCGATGCCCTGTGCGCCGTGGGCGCGAGCCTCGCGGGTGTCCGCGTGTGTCCGCGTTCGTGGACACCTCCATGCAGTGGTGCGCGTCCACCCGCTTCATGAACCTCGCCACGTCGCCGGCGTGACAGTCTTCTGCAGCTCCTTCTTGCCCTTGATCACCTCGCCCGCCGTACCCTCCGCTCTGACGTCGCTGCCTCCGCGCATCACCACCTCAGCACACCCCGGCGCACTGCAGCCGGCTTGCTCGTCGTGCGACGGCTGCGAGACGTCACATCGACGGATGCTGCAGACGTGTGGGGTAGCGTTGTGGCGCTGGAACGCGCAGCATGCTCGCCGTCATGGTCATCCTGCCTTGCCCTTGGCCGCGGCTGCGTCGCCACCGATGAGCGTGAGGGAGGGGGCTTCATCGCTTGGACTTGATCGCCATGTTCCTTAATCTTGAATGAGCACCAATCAAAACTCTGCTCCGTCCTAATCTAGGTCGTCATCCTAGTTGTCAGAACGGCAAAACTATATGAAAAATATTTTCTATACTTGACTTTTGTATACGCATATACATATTTAGGCCAGCCTTCCGACAAATATTTGTCGGAAAGTGTCGGAACACGTTCGCCTAACCCTAAACCAGCTCATTGGCTATAATAGCTATACCAGGCGATATGATTGGGTATTATTCAGGTGAAGGCTAGCCTGAAACAATCCTGCTCACTTATCAGTCGGAAAGACAACTATATATTATTCAGGTGAAGGCTAGCCTGAAACAATCCTGCTCACTTATCAGTCGGAAAGACAACTATATTCATCCATCGCAACCGAAAATGGCGGCAGAAGTTGCACTCTTCAAACGTTGACAAACAAACGATGGAGTTGACCAGCGCCCCGGGGGAATTTCTTAGGCGTCAGGGATGCCATCGCCTCAGCAAAGTGGCGTGCGTACCCACATGAGTGCACGCACACCTGCAACAGCACCGCGCGGGGCTGCTTCACCACTACAAATTGTAATACAATACAGAACTCTGCTAAAGCAGCAGCACTTCTCTGAACTTGCTAGCACCTTGCAGATTCGCCAGAGAGCTGCAGCAGAGCAGCAATACGACGCTTTCCAGTGGCACGCAGCGCGTTGCTGTCGTTGAAGATACGTCAAGTCCACTGCCCGACCACGTTGCCCGCACGCTTTCAGCTACTAGTACATGTTTGCTTGAGAGGCATGCACTTTTGGATCCCAGATGCGGGTTAAGTCACTCACTCACTTTGCGGCGACTGTCAAAGGGACGATGCGTCTCACTGCTTGAAACGGATCGGTTCAGGACCGATGAGCTGGAAGGTTGATAGCTAACGCGTCAAGCGTTGCATGCAAGGTACCATGAATGATCAGCCCATGACAGCAAGGGCCCAAATGGAGCTTGACACCACCGAGCCGCGTTGATGCCCCCCAAAGTCATGTCCGCATTGCACACGGCGAGCAACAGACAGGACTTTTCGGCGCGGACCTGTCCATGGTGCCGCTGCGAGATACGGGCGATCGATGGGCTGGACAAGCGAAGACAACGACGCTCCGTGAACTGCATTGCACTGCGCCGGTCGTCGAGCTCGTCGTCGTCATTTAGACAAACGACACAGAGCACTCAAGTCGCCCAACCATGGCCAAGTTTAACGTGCATGATGTGGCGCTGCCCGACATCAAGATGACGCCGGAGCGCGAGGCTGCACTGATCGCCGAGGTCGAGGCCGTGGTGCAGAACACGCTCGAGCTGCGCTCGGCCTACGCTGCCGGCGGCCGCCAGCTCGACACGTCGGCGTGGAAGCTTGTCAAGACCAAGGACGATGTGCGCGCCTACCGATCGCGTCGCGCGCTGCATGGCGTGGATCCGACCGAGACGCGCACCGACTCGTCGGATGCGCTTTCGTCGTCTTCCTCCTCCAGCTCCAGATCGACCATGAACAAGCTCACCAGCACTACTGCGTCGTCAACCTCTTCGAACGACAGCGAGGCATTCCGCGCCAAGAAGTCGGCGCGTCCGCCTGCCGTTGTGCTCACCGGAACGGTCGACGGCACGGCCGAAGACGCCGTGTTGGGCATGCTGGCCGATTCGGAGCAGCACTGCATGATGCGCCAGTCGTACCTGGGCACGGAGCTCGAGGACTCGCGCCTGCTCTTCGTGCTGGCCCGACCGACACCCGAGAACCCGTTCACGTTCATCGGTGTCAAGTGGGGACGTCAGACGTACGGCCGCTTCAGCCAGGCCCGTGACTTCCTCTTCTTGGAGGCTACAGGTATCACCAAGGACTCGCGTGGAGAGCTCGTCAGCTATGGACTGCGCCAGTCGACGGACCTGTCGGACGCGCTGACACTGCCGCGCTCGCACGACGTGCTTCGCGGCCACCTGTCGGTGTGCCAGACTTTTGCCAACAGCGGCATCCCGGTCGCTGGTACGCGCCACCACTCGGTTGAGATGTTCTCGCGTGCCTTCCTGCAGCTAGACGGCGACGTGCCCGTGAACGTGGCGGCTACGGCGTTCGCAGAGAAGCTCATGGCGCTCGTGGGCTCGATGGAGTGCGCAACCGCCTACAAGCTCACATGGATGATGCGGCAGTCGGCTCGCCAGGCTCGCCCCGGTACCAGCGTGCATGGCTCAACGAGCCACTGCTCCAACTGCACACGCAGTCTCAGCAAATTCAGCACCTTCCTGCTCCAGCGCGGAGGCACATGCCAGATCTGCCGCCGCTCGTTCTGCGGCAAGTGCTCGGTGAACAAGAAGATCTCGATCGGTATCGGCAGCGAGGTCATGCAGAAGAACATGCTCTTCTGTCTCGAGTGTCTACTGGAGGCCAAGCAAGTCTCGGCGCGCGAAGTGGCTGTGGACCAGCAGAAGTGGTAGGTACCCCCCCCCGTTGCCGGGGTAGTTAGACTGAGAGGGTGCGTGGTCCTCGATGAATATGGACAGCGCGGCACGCAGGAAGCTACTGCGACGAAGTACACGTAGACGCGTGGAGAGCGCGTCAGTACGTACGTACGGTATATACTAGTCGTCCCTTCCTACACGTAGAGCTCTCTGTAGATATTTCATTAGCAATGGAAGACAGCTTCATGCATACTGTGTCTGGTGGTGAACGTCGCGACTTCAGCTTGTTTCGATACATAGCCAATGCCATTTTCGCCTCGGGGATCTGCCTGCATTCACAGCCGTTCGCCTGGAAAGCCGAGTCGTTCGCCTCGAAAAAGCATGACGCCAGGTGTTGCTCACAAAGTGAGGTGAAGGTGTCCGAGGGTGAAAGGGGGTGTAGCTACCGGTACCGGTAGTCGCGAGGCAGCAGTTCGGAGCATCTTGCTATCGAAAATGATGAAATGGGGGGGGGGGGGGGGCAACAAAGTGCTGTACATGTACATTTGCTTGCACACGTAGAGGTAGAGGCGTCGGCGCCATCGCGTTCGCAAACTTGAGCTGGTAGAAGATGGCAGCTGTAGCCTTTACTAAGTTTAAAGCGCTGGAAATCGTCAAAACGGCCACGTGCCTTCAACGACTACATCTGCTGAAGATCAACACTTCCATTGGACCGTACTGTAGATTGCAGCGCGCAGTGTTCGTCGATGGAGTCGGTTGTAGCTACCCATGACGCAAATGGGTGCTCGACGGTCAAGGAGAAAGCTGCCAGCCTAGATTCCTGAACTGCCAACAAAAAACTGTAAGAGGCCTGTTGAGTCACGGACACACAGACACATCAGGCAGTGTATGTACTGTATTCAATGGCGGGGAACGGCAAGCTATTAACGTTAGTGCTCCTCAGCTGGTCGCTAGGTAACATCATTTCTTCCAAGTTACCAGCACGCACTCGCGCCACACTGCAACATCGGTTCAGTGTCGCCACGGCCTGTATCAAACTTCGCATTGTCAACCTAGGATAACCCGCCCCGATATCAGAGCATATTCTTAGGCGCCCCTGAGTCTATGCTGCTTGCACCGAGCCTTGGACGTTTGGAGCGCCCTCAAAGTCTCAAGCGTGACATGTGTTTGCAGCCAGCGTTTCAAATTGGGCACGGATAGTGCGCGCGAAGCCGGCCTTGACCAGGAATTGAGGCAACTTGCGTGCCAGAGCAGCGCTGAGAGCACATCCCGGCGGCAGCCCGAGATAGCGGCGATCGATGTGCTGGCGTGTTGATGCTGGTCAGCAGCTCCCCGCGGCACCGCTTCAAGCCAGTCAGTGGGCTATGGATAACTCCAGTGGGGCTACTCCACTGCCTGCCTCCTTCATTTGGAGAAAGTGCTCGAAGCGCGCAAGCGAACCAGAGAGCGCAGTCAGTCAGTCAGACAGACATCATGCCCAGGTTTAATGTCAAGGAGGTGGCGCTGCCCGAGTTCACGCTCACCCCGGAGCGGCAGGCCGCGCTGCTGGCCGAGGTGGATGCAGTCGTGAGCAACACGCTGGAGCTGCGTAGCGCCTTTGCAGCGGGCGGCCGCCAGCTCGACACGACTGCGTGGAAGCTCGTCAAGACCATGGACGATGTCCGTGCGTATCGCTCGCGTCGCGCGTTGCACGGCGTGGCCGAACTCACCGACTCGCGGGGCGACACGGCCGACGCGATCTCGTCCTCGTCCTCGTCTCACTCCAGCTCGCAGCGCTCCACCATGGACAAGATCGCCAGCTTAGTGTCGTCCTCCACTTCGTCGGACAGCGAGTACCAGCAGCGCAAGCCCCGGAAGACTGCGCGACCCCCCGCCGTGGTCATCTCGGGTGTCATTGACGGCACGGCCGAAGACGCCGCGCTCGGCATGCTGGCCGACACGGAGATGAACGCCAAGATGCGCGAGTCGTACCTCGGCACGGAGCTCGAAGACGCGCGTCTGCTCGCTGTGCTCGTGCGCCCGACGGCCGAGAACCCGCTCAACTTCATCGGTCTCAAGTGGGGCCTGCAGACCTACGGCCGCTTCAGCCAGGCGCGCGACTTCCTCTTCCTCGAGGGCTCCGGCCTCACGACTGACGCAAACGGCGAAGTCGTGGCCTACGGCATCCGACAGTCCGTCGACTTGTCCGACATCCTCAAGCTCCCGCGTCCGGCCAACACCATCCGCGGCAACATGTCTGGATGCCAAACCTTCGGCAACACCGTCCACCTCAACAGCTCGGGCCACCGGACAGTCGAGATGTTCTCGCGCGCGTTCATCGAGATGGACGGCGACCTGCCTGTGAACGTGGCGGCCGCTGCATACGCGGAGGCGCTCATGGCCCTGGCCACGAGCATGGAGTGCGCCAACGGCCACAAGCTCACGTGGATGATGAAGCAGGCCACTCGACAGGTGCGGCCGGGCACCGGCAGCGTCCTCGGCCGCATGGTCTCCAGTAACCACTGCGCCAACTGCACGCGCAGCCTCAGCAGGTTCAGAACGATGGTGCTGCAGCGCGGAGGCACGTGCCAGATCTGCCGTCGAGTGCTCTGCGGCAAGTGCTCCGTGAACAAGAAGATCTGCGTGGGGCTGGGGAGCGAGGTGATGCAGAAGTCCATGCTCTTCTGCCTCGAGTGCTTGTTGGAGGCCAAGTCGCTCCCCGCACGGAATGTGGCACTGGACAAGCTGAACTGGTAGGCAGGTTTGTTTTGGGGGCTCTGTAGATAGATATTGAATGAATCCAACCATGAGTATTAGCTTTCTCGCTTGGATGTGCTTCACGAAGGCCAGCGGACTTGTAAGCTCCGACGTTGTCACCGGTGATTCAGGACTACACTGTTCATTGCCGTCGCGCGACGGGTTATCCGTCGATGGTTTCTATGGAGCTTACCATATAGTCAGCATCAAGCCGAGGATACTCGTCGAGTTGTTGGGCAGAAGGGCAAGGCAAGGAGCTTCTTCTCGCAACACCGAGTCACGCGTGCATGCGGTGACTGCTGTCGAGAAACAAGGCGAACAGGTGCCGTAGAGGTGAACCGCGCCTCGCTGACAGCCAAACCCTGGCGACCAAGCCCAATGCCGGGACGAACGGGTGCAGCGGCGTGCGTTGCTAGTCAAATGCAACGCAGGCACTCAACCCGACACTTGCCCGCAGTCCGCGAGCGGAGCTCGAGTGCCGGCCCCAGTGAGCTCCGGAGCGGCTTGGGAAATTTTTGCGCTCGACTCGCTATCGCCGGCTTTATTTAATGCAAGCCTTTCCAACTCGACCATCCCATCAAGTTTGAGATATCGCGCACGTTGAAGATGAAAGCTTCAAGACTCGGGAGTTTTGGTGCAAGTCAAACACCGCTTGATGTGACGGAGTAACGTTACACCCCCTGGGAGGCAACACCCGCAGTGGTGCCGTCGCCTAAGATGCCGTCAGCGGGCGTGAGTTTTTGCGTCCAGCCAACAGTGCCAACCTGCTGAGCGGATACCACAGAGGGCGGACTGAGCGAAATCTTACGGCTTTAAATCACTCGCGGCGATTTCTAGAGCGGCATCTTCGCTCTCTCCGAGCTCTTCGAGCTAGCGGATGACCTCTCCCCCCTCGAGATCAGTAGGAACACGTATGTATCAAGCGTGGCGATGAGGACCGAGAGGGTTCAGCAAGTGTGCGAAGGTGTTGAGAGCTTTGGGCGGAGGTGACCGGAGCTTTCAGCCTATAGTGACCATGACAGTGCTGCCAAAGCGGTGGATAGCCCCCCATGCGTGACGCCACAATCCGCACTGTCGATGGGGCCGGGAAGTCGCTCGGGGGCCCTTCTCCCTGTCACCTTGAGCTTGGTGCTCTCAGCTTGTGGCGCCGGAGGAGCTGCTCGCGGTTCTGAGGTGGCGCTCGACTGGACGATGTAGACGTCTCTGTAACTCTCACCATGCGCACACTTCCTCGTGTGCTGCACCGATTTGACTTCACGTTGGTCTTTCGGGGCGCCAAAGCATACAAACTCCTTGAGTGCTGGCGCATTTACGACACCTTCCATCTGCTGCGTCAGTCGCGACGCGACGCCGAGAGGCAGGCGAGGAGATGCGGCGTCTTTGGCAGACATCACCACTCGCCAGGGCCACAAGTTGTGGGTTGTGGCCCACAACCCACCCACGCCCGGGCACGAGTCTTCGGAGCTTTCGCTTCCAGTGGCCGCACTTTCAAACTTTCAGGTCATCGGGCTGATAGACTGAGCTAAGCGGCTGGTTGTCAAAACCACCCCACCGACCGACCTATTGTAGCGCTCTCGCCATTCAGCAGTTTGCAGCTTCCAAGACACTCCACTGACAGACATGGGCAAGTTCAGATTACCCGAGACGTTACCCGAGATTCAGCTCTCACCTGAGCTCCAGGCAGCATTGATCGCCGAAGTGGACGCGGTGGTGCAGCACACGTTGGAGCTTCGCGGGGCTTTTGCGGCCGGCGGTCGCCAACTCGACAAGGAGGCGTGGAAGCTGGTCAAGACCAAGGACGATGTCCGCGCGTATCGTTCGCGCCGAGCTCTGCACGGCGGCGGGTCGCACCACGACCGGTCGGATGTGCTGTCGTCCTCGTCGTCCTCGGACTCCACGTCGCACAGGTCCACCATGGACAAGATCACGACCCTCGCGTCGTCCACTTCGTCGGGTGACAGCGACCACTACAGGCTCAAGAAGACGACGCGTCCACCTGCAGTAGTGCTGTCGGGCGTCATCGACGGCACGGCGGAAGACGCCGCGTTGGGCATGTTGGCCGACACAGAGGCGCACGCGCTCATGCGCAACTCGTACCTGGGCACGGAGCTCGAGGACTCGCGGCTGCTTGCCGTTCTGGTGCGTCCGACCGCCGAGCACCCACTCAACTTCGTCGGTATCAAGTGGGGCTTGCAGTCGTACGGCCGCTTCAGCCAGGCCCGCGACTTCCTCTTCTTGGAGGCGTCAGGCTTGATGAAGGATGCCAAGGGGAAAACGGTCGCGTACGGCGTTCGCCAGTCTGTGGATCTATCGGACGTGTTGAAGTTGCCGCGTGCAGGGGACGTCATCTGCGGACACATGTCGGGCTGCCAGACGTTCGCCAACACGGGACTTCCCCCTTCCGACGCGCGCCACCGATCCGTCGAGATGTTTTCGCGCGCCTTCCTTGAGCTGGACGGCGACGTGCCGGTGAATGTTGCGGCCACCGCCTACGCCGAGAACCTCATGGCGCTCGTCAACTCCATTGAGTGCGCCAACTCGTACAAGCTCACGTGGCTCATGAAGAAGTCGGCTCGAGCTGCACATGGGCGTCTGGGCTCGCCCACACACTGCGCCAACTGCACCCGCAGTTTGAACAAGCTCAGCAACCTGCTGATGCAGCGTGGAGGCACCTGCCCAGTGTGTCGCCGCGTGCTGTGCGGAAAATGCTCCGTCAGCAAGAAGATCTCCGTGGGCATCGGCGCCGAAGTCATGCAGAAGTCCATGCTCTTCTGCCTCGAGTGTCTGCTCGAAGCCAAGCAGGTGCCTGCACGCAACGTGGCGGTGGACATGCTCAATTGGTAGGCATACACGTAGGTAGATATTGCACGACAGCGAGAACAAGGCGAGGAGAACGAGACGCACTCCCACTCAACTGAATGTACTAAATGTATAACGTTGGAGTACCCTTCAAAACCTACCGTTACTTAAAAAGTAGTCAGGTACTACTGTAGTAGTATTTTCTAATACTCTCACTTAAGTACCACTACAGTAGTAGTAATACCCAGTAGTGCTACTAAAGCAGTAGTATCATATGTGTACTGCCCACGTCAATACTGTAACGGAATAATACCACCAACCGCCAAGGTCAAGTGAACGTGCTTCAACTTCTCGAGGTTTGCTTTACGTGATTTTAAAATTTGATGAACTGCATGAGAGCCCCTTTTTACCGTTCTCTCTGCTAATAAGGAAGAGAGCATCACCGCTGGCTGACTCCGAGATAACACGTCAAATCGGGCGGCAAAATTCGTGCATAAAACAACTAAGTGTGGTTTTATGTGGTCCACAAAACCATTAAATACCGCGCGACACCCCGTCTTGACTGACCAAGCCATCCCACGATGATCATTTTCGCGCCGCTCACCGCCATCATCGGTCTCTCTTCTACAGAGATCATGCAGCTCTTATCCTGCGAGTCCTTTTCCAGCACAACGCGTCTTCCTACGACTAAAGTGTCGTGAATTCTAATACCGTACAGCTATCCGCCTTGCCTTCTCTTGCAGGGGGAGGGGGCGCCATCTGCCGGGTCAAGTCATGCCCCAATGTGTCATGCAGGCAAAGTCTCCAGGCGTTTTGTCCTCGGGGTCGTGCTGTCGCGTCTTGTCCAGCGCCACAAAGCCGTGCCTTGTTGACCGATGCACTGCATCGCCCAGACAGTCTGGCAGACTCGGCCCGGTCCCTCCTGCCTCTCCTCTGCCCGCAAGCTCACGACAACCTTGAACCTGTCGCATCGGAGCACTGCACTGCAGTCTCGCATTTGTCTTGGCGGAGACAACCGCCGCGTTCGAGTAACTTGCTGTGCAATGGGGAGGTCCAAGGTGCCGCCCGACGTGTTCCCGCCGTTGCAGCTCTCGCCGGCCGAGAAGCCGGCCATCGTCGACTACACGGACGAGCTGGTAGCCGAGACGCTGCTGGCCAGCGAGAAGTTTATTGCGCGCCACCGCAAGCTCAACCCGGAGCGCTGGAAGTACGTCAAGACGCAGGACCAGCTGCACGTGTATCGCTCGCGTCGGCGCAAGAATTCGTCGGCGTCGGAGCCTCCACAGCTCGCGTCATTGTCCGAAGCGAGCAGCGCGTCGTCCGACAGCATTGGGGCGTCGCAGATCAAGGCGTCGACGAGTTCCGGGGGATCTAGGAGCCACCGCCACGATGCGGACTACCTCACGGACGGGTCTCTGCTACAACGCGCGCGTCCTGACCGCGTGCCGCTCGTGGTCATCACGGGCAGGATGGAGGGGACAGTGGAGGACGCAGCGTTCGGCGCCCTGGCAGACAACGAAGCGCGCTGGAGACTGCGCGACGCCTACATTGGCGACGAGTACGACGACGTCAAGCTTCTCGCTACCGTCCAGGCGCCGACGAGGGACGACCCGTTCCGCTTCCTCGGCGTCAAGTGGGCGACTAAAACAATGGGGACCTTCATCACCCAGCGCGACATGGTGTATGTTGAGTCAACTGGTATCACTCACGACTCGAATGGGGAGAAGGCGGCCTTCTTGCTCATGCACAGCTACGCGCTGGACCGCGTGCCGGAGTTGTCGGAGTTTGGCGTCATCCGCGCGCGGATATCCTCGTGCTTCATCATCCGAACGCACTCGGAGGGGGTGCTGGAGGTCTTCTGCAGGGCTTTCAACGACCTCGGAGGGGATATCATGGACGGCGTGACGGTGAACATCTTCAAGGAGACGCTGCTGGCAGTCGGAGGGCTCGTGCAGTGCGCGTACGTCAAGAAGCTCAAGTGGCAGATGAGCGCTCGAGAGCGAGAGGCGAGAGAGCACGCGACGGCTTTGGCGGCGCAGAGCCACGCTCCGACACACTGCGCGGGCTGCCACCACTCGCTCAGCAAGTTTGGGCGCCTCATCCAGACGGGAGCCGCGTGTCAGGTCTGCCGCCGGGTCTTCTGCAGCAAGTGCACTGTCATCAAGATGGTGGGCGTCGACTTCGGCAACGCCGGCAGCATCACGGAGAAGAACATGGACTTCTGCCAAGAATGTGTGGCGCTCGCGATGAAGATCTCGGCCAGAGGTGTGGCGTTGGAGACGATGCCCAAGGGCGTGAGTCGAGGTGGTAGCCACATCTCTCTATCCTCCTCGATGACCAAGTCGTTGACTAAGTCAACCACTTCAAGTTCTGGATGACTGAAAAGGAGGTATGGTATCTTGCACCACAAAATTGAAAGTGCAAAAGCAGCGGAAGGATAGATAATTATGAAGGCTAGAAGTTCAAGTGCGTGATGATAAATGAAGACAATTGCCTCGAACCGAGTACTTGTACACAAGCATGGATCCTAAACACTGAATGCATGAAACTGCATACTGTAGCTTACCGGTGATGATTATCCAGCGACTTGAATTCAGTTCGTCAACTCGTCAACTCGTGTATCGCTCACCTCACCGTAGAGCTAAGCGGACACAGGCTGTGTCATCGAATTGTGGAAGCTCGGATATTTACACCGTTCACGCTATTTAGTCGGACCCTGACTAAATGTGGTGTACGATTTTTGAGGGGAGAAGTTGAAATTTTAAAATGTTCTAGTGACGTCAATATTCAATCTATTAGACATCTAAGACTATGATTGGCTTCGGTTCAACGAGATCTGTCCAAATCCGCTGTCTTTGTGATGTTTCATGGTGCTGGGGTAAATTTTGTTGTGCAGTGTGTCACGAAAAAGTACGGAAGCACGACTATTTGCGAACTACGACTAAATAGCGTGAACGGTGTATCAAAACCTGGAACAAATCGGTCAACATTTATCAGAACCTGGAACAAAATGCTGATTGGATAAATACAGCTATTATTATCGAGATTCCATTGGCTAAAACTAAGACTACCGAGTTATGGTAACACAGTAAGACTACCGAGTTATGGTAACACGGTAAGACTACCGAGTTATGGTAACACGGTAAGCGCTCAGATTTTGGCGAACCTCGTCGGTCGACTGCCTTTGATTGCTTGCTTGGTCTAGGACGCAGTGATTCAGTCTCAACCATCGTACGCCCGTACGACGTCGGTGATGGAGAACCTGGTGGAGCCCTTGGCGTATGGACCTGGCGCCCTAGCGCAATTTCGAAGTGGAACAAGCGTGTGGGAAACGGATACAGCAGAAGCAGGACTGCTGAGGTTGTTGGCCGACGATCGCCAGGTTCAGATGTGAAGTGCAGACGTTGCCGAGGCTCAGATGAACGGCTACCGGAGTCGATCGAAGTCCTGGGGTGTCGGCGCTGTGCTTGCGGAACGTTGCCATGTCCAGACTCCGTGCGCTAATCACTGGTGCTAACAAGGCGTGAGGCCGGCTGCATGCGTACTCGGACTGTGTGAGGCTTCTACCACTTGGATGTGCTTGCTACATCGCTGAAGTCCAGCCGAAGTGGCCCGAGGTCGACGAGCCCGTGCTGCGTCATTGCCGAACTTCCGAATGTCCAGATGTGTGTGGCGTGCGACTGAGAGGCAGAGATAGGATAGGAAGGGCCCTCTTGTAGGTTGGAGATAGGAGGCTTTGAAGGTCAGGGCAACGAGCGTGCAGCTATCCGCTCGACCCATAGTTGAGATTGTTCCCGGTTGGTGAGCAGTGTGGAGAAGTGTCCCGCGAAAGAGACGAACGCACTAGACGCTGGCGAGGAAAGGCGCCGAGCCTGATAACCGCCGTGCACAAGACCCCCCGTGTAGGCCCGATAACGCCACACAAGCCCTAGGAAACGCCGGCCCGATAACGCCGCACGCCCGACGGGAACGCCAAGGAAACGCCGGCCCGATAACGCCGAACGCCCAAGGCTTGACGCCCTACGACAAGGAACAAGCGTCAACACAAGACCCCCCAACTCTGAAGCCTGCGAAGACTTGGGCCTGTATTTCGAAGATACGCTACTCCAACAACCGGGTAAATTACTCGACGCGACCGCGATCAAGACGCGCCGAGTTTGTGCGAGACCGGCTCCGCGAGATTTCTGCGAGGCCGCTACTCCACAGCTGTTAAGACTAAATACAGCAAGAGAGATGCACCGAACGCGGGTTGCTGTAAAGCTAAGGTGAGGCAGAATTAGGATGATTGAGCACAATGAGGGCGTAAGATAGGGTGGTGGGGACTGTGGTTAGAGACCACAGAGGTCGTGGCAGGAAGTGCGAAGTCTGTCATGGCCGTAAGGGCGAAGGAGTTCGATCGCTGTAACGTATACGTCATGTTTTCTTCAAAGTCAAAGACGGCTGCTCAATGTCGGACTGGGCCTGGATCGTCTTGCGGTCGCCCTCGATCTTGGCGGCCAGCTTCTCGCGGGCCTCGCGCTGCGCGTACGGCTGCACCAGCTTCGGCACGTCCGCGTGGCCCTAGAAGTCCGAGTTGATCAAGCTGATGAAGTACTCAGCCGGGTTCATGTGCTGCGTTGAGTCGTGGCCGGTCGCGGCGAAGTGCGGGATCGCCTTGGCCCGAGGCCTTAGTACATCGTTTGGCCGGCCGACAGCATGATCACATTCGTGAACATGGCGTAGACCAGCGACGACGGCTGGTGGATCATGCACACGATGGCCTTGCCCTCGGCGCAGAGCATCACGATGAACTTCATGACGTTGTGCGCGGCGCTCGAGTCCGGGCCGCTGGTGTCCTCGTCCAAGACGCGACTTCGCCAGCAGCTCGATGTCGATGCTAAGACGGCGTTTCTGTCCACCTGATAGCCCCTTGTCGCCCACCAGCGTGTGGCGGCACGTGACCAGACCCAAGGCATCAACCGCGCCGTCCACGCGGGCCACGAACTGCTTGGCCTTGACGCTGTTGGGCAGGCTGGTCGTGGCCTATTCGATGATCTGCAATTTATCCAATCAGCATTTTGTTCCAGGTTCTGATAAATGTTGACCGATTTGTTCCAGGTTTTGATAAATATCCTGGAAGCTCCAGAAGCTTGGGCTCGCCATCCGGATTATAGGGCACGTGGTTGTGTCTGCGCATTGGACTCGGCACACTCACGCACCGGAAGTGCACACGCACCACCTGCTTGATAAGATTCTAGCTCGTGGTGAGCCACGATCTAATCAATCTTATCGAGACGCGCCAATGCACTTTAGTGTCGCCGATCCACAGCAACCCGTCGAACTGTTGACTGCAGATGGAGTTAGCGCGCTCTCCTTAACAGCCACACCGCATGCCAGCCGCCGCAACACGCGCCGTCCTTCGTGCTGCACCACGGCCCCAAGTTGCGTGAGTCATTCTTCAATCTCCTTTATTCGACACCGCTATGGACTCTGCTGAGGTCGTCTACCCACCCAGGCCGCTCAAACTATCCGCTGCCAATGCAAACGCCCTTGAACTGCTGGCAGACCAGCTCGTCGCTGAGACTTTGCGCGCAAGCGACGACTTTATCTCGAGTGGCCGCGTGGTCGACAAGACTGAGTGGAAAAGTGTGAAAAGGAAAAATAACTTGACGGCGTATCGAGCGCGCGAGCTCACGACAAGCAGCAGAGCTCGCCGATCTCGGTTCGATAGCGAAGACACCGAAGCAGTGGCCGAGTCTCCCCGCCTGCCCGAGTTTTCCCAGCAACCGGCAAGAACGTCGAGAGCTGTCTGGGGGATTCGTACCTGGCTGTTAGCGCCACTTGCCATGAAGACAACGACTCGGACGACGAGTTCCAAGGAGGATTCAGCTTGAAAGACGTCTTAGAGCAGAAGGTGATGGAGAAAGCCAAGCCAGACCACGTCCCGATGGTGTTTTGCTCGGGCGTCGTCCCCGGTACAGTCGAGGACGCTGCGTTGGGTGCGTTGGGCTTTCTTGCAGATACCGAAGCTCGCACTCGAACGCGCAGCTCCATCAGTGGACACACCACCGTCGACGACGTCCATATCCTCGCTCGCATCCAAGAACCAACCTTCGACGACCCGTTCCGCTTCTTGGGGGTCAAGTGGTGGGCCCATTCAACCCCCGGAGCTGCGGGCCGCTTCATCAAGCCTCGTGACTCGGTCGTCATTGAGTCAAGCGGAATGGCCCTCGATGGTGATGGAGAGCGCTTCTGCTACCTGCTGACCCACTCGATCGCGCTGGACGAGGTCCCGGAGTTCAACAAGTTCGGCCGCTTGAGGATAACGTTCTCCACCTACCGCATCGTCCGTCCGCATGAGACCGCAGGGAATGTGGAGATCTTCTGTCGCGGGTTCATCGACTCTGCTGGGAGTCTCAGCGAGCGCTTGGCCACGTACTTGTTCTGCGAAAGTCTCATGAGGATGCCGCGGATAATGGAGGAGGCGAACAAGCGGAAGCTCGCGTGGCTGCTGCAGTCAAAGCATCTCCGTGGCAGCAGCCTCGGTCCAGCGGGGCCTGCGGTTGAAGCTTGCCAAAGTTGCAGCGAGAAGCTGGGCCGAGGGGTCGAGAAGCTGCTGGACTACTCGATCTGCATCCTCTGTCGACACTCCACGTGCCGAAAGTGTACCATCAGGAAGACACTTTTGCTGGAGACTGGCGGGTCCAAGCACCTGGCCAAGACAACGAAAGAGTTCTGTCTGAGGTGTTACCTGGAGGCCAAGAACTTGTCGGCGTGGCAAGTGGGGATCGACTCGCTGCCCGTCACTAAGCAGCCGTAGATTCAGCTACGGACAAGGAATTCGAAGTCGGGAACGAAAGCCGGCGATAAAACAAAGCTACTGTACATGTATGAGCGGTTAGATAGACGTAACAAACACCTAGATGTAGTGGCAGATAGTGCAATTGTAATCCAAAAGTGTTGAACATACCAGCCCCGAGCAATACAACGGCTATGAAGAGATCTCTTCCTCTTCTACTTTCGTATCGTTATCCTTCTCACGGCCTTGTTCGTCTTCCAGAGCCGTCACTGCAGCCCCAACATCGTGCACGAAGTTGAAATACACGTAGCGGCAGTCAAACTCCATGTCGTGCCAGTAGTTGACCGAAATCGTCGGGCAAAGGTGCGCGGCGCGGTGATACCACAACGAAGGCAGGTATAGCACCTCGCCAGCATTGACCACCACTTCAATAGGGTTTAACGCGGCCGCAAGCGGATACCGCTTCGTGTCGATGTTCAGCGGGTCGACAGGGATCCACCGCGTGTCGCCTTTATCCGGCGACGACAGAATCTCCCAGGCCGCGTGCTGCGGGTATTTGTCGTGGAAGCGCTCCGTCGCTACCAGATCCATCACGAGATGGTCCTCGTCCTCGGGCTTCGGAGACGCCGAGTGGCGATACCTCGCCGACGGAAACTCGCGCTCATAGAGACAACCGACCGCCGAGGGCGACAACAAAGTGAAGTGCTTCTGGCCCTTCACCACGCAGTACATATTCTACCATCCGCAACACACAGCACAACAGTCAGCTCAGACTATAGACAACATCAGCAGAGAACAGATTCTTTACCTCGTAGTGGTCCTTGTGCATCGTGGACACCGCTCTCTCGTCGCCGATCCAGATATTCACAGCCTCCGGTTCGTTCCCGAACGCGTCAATAGCCAGCTCCATGGCCGGTGGGACCTCGTCAAACAGCCCCGGGAACTGCTCTCTCAAGCTGTCGTTCTACATGGAAAGAAATGTAGCCATCAGCATTTTCATCGTCTCCCATTCTACCTATTCTACCTCGTACCTGGTGTGAAAGGTAGGGTACGCCGTCGAACCCGTCGCGGTCGTTGAGTATCTTGAGGAACTCGTGCAGCGGCATGTCCCTCTCCTCGGGCATGACGAAGAGCTCCTCGTGGTGGCCCGGCAGCTCCAGCACGGCGTCTCCGAAGCCGAAGGGGGTCACGTCCACGGTCACCGGGTGGCTGCCCGCCTTGGCCACCAAGTGGTCGTCGCTCTGCCAATTGGCCATGGCTCGCTGCCACTGCAGACTCGTCATGGCGTTGAGCAGCACGACCGGCACATTGCGACTCACGAACTCGCGGTGAAACTGCACGGCGCTGAGCGTCGACGCGTCCAGGCGGCGGATCGAGTGCAGCGGCGCCCAGAAGTCCTGAGTGTCGCTCTGCAGCCGCCGCAGCGCCGCCTGCAGCTCCGACGTAGACGAGGAACTCGCCATGCGGACCACAGGTGCGTTCGTGTATGTATTGCATTGCATTCGGTGTGCCGCACACCATTTTCTGTGACGTGGTGCAGAAGCTCCCGCTACGGGGCGACGATAACGAGGCAGGCCTCCTTTTGCGTTAGCAAGGCAAGGCCTTCGTTGTGTCGGGAGGGAGGAGATGGCGGGCTGTTCTGCAGCAGCTAAGGAGCTCCGGCTCATTCGGGTTGTCGCCGTCAAAACGTTATCGTCCTTCTGCCGGTGGCCCCGCTCGGTACTGTACACTGTAAGGTTCACGCGGACTCGGTCAAGAAGTTATACTTCTTGCTGACAGCAATGCTGGTGATACACCAATGCAGTACGTCCGCGGCAAAGCTGAAGAGCATTTGCTAGGCACGTGGACGAGAATTTCACTACATGTAGCACGTGAGCGAAGATCTCTTGCCTTGAGACGGTCGGAGATGAATCTCTGGCGTTGCCTACTGTACATGCCGTGCCGACTCAGGAGCCCTATGTAGCAGAATATTTCACGAAGCAAAGGCGTCGAGCGATGCAGCAAAGTGTCGCGGAGTCAGCCGTCTTCGATGCAGCGCGCTTGCAACGGAAGTGGAAGGACGCTGAGCCTCAGAATGAGAAGTTCATCTTCAAACGATCCTACAGTGTGGCATCTCGTGTCAATTCCAACAACCCCGCGACTTGGTCTGTACACTAATCGAACCTGTCCTCTTGTGTCAAATCAGTGTCCACGTTGTGTCAACTTGGGCCATACAAAATGCCCGAGCCCGCTGCGTCGTGACTTCGGCTGCTGCGTGCAGCATCGCGGCGACACCAACACCGTGCAAGTCGAGTGCCACTTCGCAATCTTCCTGCACTTTGGCGCACCGAAACGGGGATGGATCCAGTTTTCCCACCCAAGCCGTTCCCCTTGTCTGCGGTCGACGCGAATGCTCTCGAGTTGCTGGCTGACCAGCTCGTGGCCGAAACTCTACGCACACACGACGACTTCGTAGCAGAAGGGAGAGCCGTCGACCTCAGCCGATGGAAATTGGTCAAGCAGAAGAACAACATGACAGCATACCGGAGTCGGAAGCGCGCATCGTCCAGGTTCCGACGGGAACGAGTCCCGAGTGACGAGACCGAAGCAGTCGTAGCGTCTCCTCAGCTGCCGTCGTTCTACCCAGCTATCGACAAGAAGTTGGAGCACGCATTGTCCGAGACGTACCCGAGCGTGACCTTCCTGGAAGACGACTCGGACGACGGACCCGAGCACGAGTTCAGCTGCGTCGACGTATTGGAGCAAAAGGTCTTGGAGAAGGCGAGACCAGAGCGCGCGCCGATGATCTTCTGCACCGGCGTGGTGCCCGGCACAGTCGAAGACGCGGCGTTCAGCTTCCTCGCAGATACAGAAGCCCGCAGTCGGACACGAAATGCCGGCAACCGAGACGTCGTGGCTGAAGACGTGCGGATTCTCGCTCGTATCCACGGGCCGACTCAGGACGATCCGTTCCGCTTCTTGGGGGTCAAGTGGTGTTCTCATTCGACGCCTGGAGCTGCTGGGAAGTTCATCAAGCCTCGCGACTACCTCGTGATTGAATCCACCGGCATTGCCTTCGACTCGGACGGTGAACGCTTCGGCTACGTGTTGAACCACTCCATTGTGCTGGACGAGGTCCCTGACTACCAGCAGTTTGGCAACGTGCGCGTTACGTTCTCCGCGTGCCACATCATGAGGCCGCATGAGACCACGGGGGCTATTGAGATCTTCTGTCGCGGCTTCATGGACAGTGGAGGCATTCTGGCCGAGCGGTTGTGTACGTATATGTTCTGTGACGGACTGATGACCGTCCCTCAGACAGTGGAAGAATCGTACACAAGGAAGCTCCTGTGGGTATATCGCGCCCGACGTCGCGCAGAGAGCAGCCCTCTAACGTATAATCCCGATTAGTACGCCCTCATCAAATAGAAAGCCCTTCGAATATAACCCCCTTGCTCAGAGCGTTATATAAAAATAGAACGCTCTCCCTAAAATTTTTATAAAAATATTAAAAAAATGTTCAGCAAGTTTTTTCTGCATACACAAAAGGCAATTTGTTTATTTTAATACAATATTAATTAAAATACTAGAACTAGTACTG
>JAIKVE010000496.1:0-19353 GCA_024679115.1 Phytophthora pistaciae | reverse complement strand
GCACGCTGCAGCGCCGACGCCGACACCTGCTACTCCGGCCTACGACCCGTACACGCCACCGCCGGCAGCCCCGACGTACGATCCGTACGCGCCACCGCAGACCCCCGCTGCCCCTGTTGAGCCGCCCGCTTCGGTGAATTTGGAGGCTGTGGCCCCTTCGTCCAGCAGCATCAGCACGCTCCTGGCCAATCTGTCGGTCAGTTCCAAGCCGGAAGGAGAGAGGGACGAACCTGACGGAAAGGGAGTGGGCGTGAGCATCCGACAAGTTGTGCGCGCGCGCAACATGGACTCGTTGAGCACGAGGCTGGAGATCTCGAACGCCGTGGAGCGCAACCGCACCGACCCCCAGGAACGCAGCGAGGGCTACAACGTGACCAAGGTGAACGACACGATCACGGTGGTCCAGAGCGAGCGCGCGGACCCGGCGGAGGAGCGCTACTACAACCAGCGCACGCTGCCGGACAACGGCGAGTGGCTGCAGATCCTGCGCAAGAACCGACAGGCCGGCACCAAGTTCACGGACCCGCAATTCCCGCCGGATGCGACGTCGATCTTCCGCGACGCGACCAACCCAAAGTACCCGCACCTGCAGGAGTACATCTGGAAGTGGAAGCGCGTGACAGACTTCTTCAACGAGACGGCGTACGTGGAGATCACCATGCTGGACGACGACAAGAAGCTTGTGTGCAGCATGTCCATCAAGAAACCCGCTGAGGCGGAGAGTATTCTGGAGGTGATCCGCCAAAACCCGACGCCTATCGACCCGCAGTTCTTGAAGATCGCTAAGGACGCGGTGACGACGGGTGTCACGAAGCGTAAGCGCGACCACCTGCTGCTGCTCACCAAGAACATGATCGTGCACATGAGCGAGTTCGTGCAGGACGGGCTTCAGCGCTTTGAGCTGATGTGGGAAAAGAGTCTGCTGGAGCACTACAAGCCGCTCGCCTTTGCCAGTGTTGGAGAAGGATCAGGCTACCGTCTGGACGGTTCGGAGACTGGAGTCGTGTCGCGTGTTTCGGTCTTGGTGCCAGTGTACTTCCACGCCCAGGGCACTTGCCTCTTTGACCGCTCGCGCGAGTCCAAGGCCGCCAGCCGCATCTCGGGAGTTGGCATTAGCCCTGGAGACATGCGCGTCGGAAGACTGGCGGATGCGTACGTGTTCGGTGCGCTGTCAATCCTGTCTACGTCGCAGCTCGCGCTATCGCAAGTGTTCCCCGAGCTGAGCGACGACTTGGTGCGGCCCGACCTCGTTGAGGTCGGTACGGCATTCCCCAAGGAGCAACAGTACAACGAGGAAGGTGTGTACGCTGTGCGCTTCTGGCGCAACAACCGCAGCCGCGTGGTGGTTGTCGATGACTACATTCCCTGCAGTCAGTACGGTAAGCCCGTATTCGGATCGTTCACAGGCAGCAACGGCAAGTTTGAAATCTGGTCGCTTCTGGTTGAGAAGGCGTACGCGAAGCTCCACGGTGGATACGAGGCAATTGTGGGCGGACAGGAAGGTTATTGCTTGCAGGACCTCTATGGTGGTGTTCCTGCACGTTACAAGTTGCAGGAAAAGTGCCCGAGCGAGGAAGTTGCGTGGCAGACGATCAGCAGCGCCCTCCAGTCGGGCTCCCTCGTGGGTTGCAGCAACGAGGACATGGCGGCTGAGTTGCCCACGGGGCTGCGTAAGACCGACGCGTATGGCGTCATGAAGCTCGTGGAGCTCGACTACCAGGGCGAGCACACCCGCTTGGTGCAGCTTCGCAACAGTTGGGGCATTGGAACGCACCAGCAACCCGAGAAGTGGAAGGGTCCGTGGTCCAACGAGGATCCCAAGTGGCACAGCTTCTCGCGTATGCAGAAGGTGGAGATGGGCTTCCAGTTCCGCGAAGACCAAACGTACTGGATGGACTTCAGCGCATTCTATTGCTTCTTCACGACTGTTATCGAGTCGCGCAACCTGTACAACTTCCGGTCGCTTCCGGACGGCATCGGTAACCCAGTTTCCCCGAACCTAAGCATTCACATCGTGTCGGGCGAGTGGAACGGTATTACCAGTGGCGGACGTGATGCCATGCACTTGAACCCGCAGGTGCAGCTCTTCTCTCCGGCCACCAACGGTTGCAACCTCATTGTGCACCTGGAGCAGCCTTCTCGCCGAATGAAGATGGAGACCGAGTACAGTTCGTACATTGCACCCGTTGTCGTGAAGAACGGTGAGCGCCAACAGCGCAAAATCGATCTCTCGCAGGATGTGGTGGCTACGGGTACCTTTATTTCCAACCGCAGTTGCGTTTTGGAGATCCCGCTCATGCCAGCTGAGGGCGGCAAACCGTTCGTGATCATCCCTGCGACGTACGATGGCCACCTGCCGTACCAGCTTGGCTTCTCGATGACGCTGTTCACGTCGAAGCCGACGGCCGTGGTGCCGGTATCGGACACGGGCTCATTGCCCGTGTGCTGCATTTGCCAGAAGGCGTTGTCAGGCACGTTCCGCACGTTCACCCACGAGCAGAACGGACAACGCAAGGTGGACCGTGTTTGCCAGGGAGCATGCGTGGACGCCTACCGCGAGCGCAACACGCCTGTGTGTGTGGATTGCCACCAACGCATTGAAGTCGTCGAAGGTCGCTTCTCCGGTCGCATGTTCACGCTTCCGGATGGCTCCAGTGTGCACGCGGAGTGCATCGATGCGTACCAGATCCGCACGTCCGAGAAGTGCAGCCACTGCGGCCACGCGATCGCCGCCATCCCTGGTCGGTTCGACGGCAAATACTACCAGGTCAACGGAGGCAAGTGCCACGGCGAGTGCATGGAGGCGTACCAAATGGCGACTGCCCAGCGCTGCGTGCACTGCAGCGAGCCTGTGATCAAGATCGCTGGCCGCTTTGACGGGCGCTTCTACAAGATCGAGGGCGAGCGTCTCGTCCACTTCGAGTGCTGGGAGCAGTACCAGCAGTCGGTGGCTCCCAAGTGCGTGCACTGCGCGCAACCAATTTTGCAGATCCCAGGTCGGTTCGATGGCCGCTTCTACGAGTTGGCCAGCGGCATCGGCAAGGTGCACTTCGAGTGCTGGAACGCCTACCAGACGCTGGCGAACGCACCCAAGTAAGCGAATATTGTTACTGAACCAGTACTTTTGGGACATCGTGGCTTGAAGTGAAAAGCCTAGACGAACGAGACCACTGCAGGTGTCAACTCAACCACCATAACCACCGTTGAATTGAACTGAGATTGTCAAGAACACTTTCACACCATTTCATCTCGGGCTAATCACTGGGTAACTTGCCAAGCTAAGAGGAACTGATCAACGCAATTCAGGGTAAGTGTAGCTTTATTTTTATGTGTGGACCAAGCGCGCTGCCTACTAGCGCCACACACGCACTGCACGATATCTAACGAGTTGAGCACTTCAATCTTCTCGTACCAGAAAATGTAACTTGCCGGCAGAAAATCGTGTAAGTGTAAGTGGTTGACGATTTTTGACAAGCAATTTCAAAAGTACTTTGACCCTCCTAACTCTTCGTACGCTATATTGACCAGCTGAATAGTGAAAACTTTTGGAGGTACCGCCGCGTCCCAATCAAAGAATCTTTTCATCTTTCGTTAGCTTTCGGTCCAGCCAGCATGGGCACCACGCAGCAAGATGCGGCTGCTGCGAACGCCAACCCGAGCGGCACCATCAAGACGAGTGTGTCCATCTACCTGCCGATACTGGGGGCTGGGTTTCTGCTCTTCGAGTGTCTTCGTCGACGTTTCCGTCGCGCCTACGACAGTCGTCGGGAGGAAGAGGACATTTTCGACACTTCCGCCTTGAATCCACGTCGAGACGGACTGTTCCGCTGGATTCCAGCCGGTTTCCGAGTGTCAGACGACGAGATCCTGGAGAGATGCGGACTGGAGACGCTCACGTATCTTCGGTTCTTGAGACTTGGACACAAGTTGGCGCTTTTGGCGGTGGGGTGCTCGGCGGTGCTCTTCCCTTTGTATGCGACGGCAGGACCCGCACTGACCCACCGATTGCCAATCGACCCGTTGACGCGGATTTCCATGAGTAATTTACCCGAACGCAGTGATCGGCTGTGGGCCCCGACGGTTGTCGCGTTCGTCATGGCGACCTACGCGATGCGGTTGCTGGTCACCGAGTACAAATTGTACGTGCGTTGTCGCCACCAAGTGCTGGGCAACATGGAGGCGCCGCAGTACTCGGTGCTTGTGAATGATTTACCGCTGCATTTGAGGACCCGCCAAACCTTGGAGAAATATATGGGGAAGATATTCCCGTCGTCGATCCGACATGTGTATGTGGCACTGGAATGCGCCACGCTGGAGACGCTGGTGTGTCAACGAGAGAAAGCTCGTGGGGATCTGGAACACGCACTGGCAAAGTGTGGGCGCTCGCGTAAACGGCCCCGACACCGAGAGGGAAGGTCGTGGCTCGGGATGTTGATGTGTAGATCTGGTAGTCGAGGAGAGTTGGTCGACAGCATTGATCACTACCAAGAGCGACTGGCGCTGCTGAATGAAGAAGTGGCGAGGGAGATTCAAAGTATTGACGACGCACAGGCGCAACTTGCCGTCCAAGTGGAGGAGCATGAAAGAGAAATGGGGAGTTTGGATGACGGTGACGAGCTGCAGTTGCCAGAAACTGAAGGACGCTGGAAGCAGGTTCTGAAGAAGCAAAAGGCTGATGGAGATCCGAAGAAGGCACCGCTACTGGATCGGCAAGAACGGGTGGAACACATGCGCAGCAGTTTCGGTGGAGATGATGAGGAAGACGATGTTGATGAGAAGAAGGCGCGGCGTCACCAGCGAGAAATGAGCCAGGATGAGCGTGAGCAGATTCGCAAGCAGCGTCCCATCCGGGTGATGCGGCGAGCTGCTTTTATCTCCTTCTCGTCGCTGATGTCGGCTCAGGTAGCGCAGCAGTCGCTACAGTCCAAGGATCCTGCCTGCATGGCTGTCGTCCCCGCGCCACATGCGGATGATATCAATTGGGACAACATTGGCCTTCGTTATCGAACTCGCGCCTTGGGGATGCTTGTATCTTCACTGATTTCGGCGACTATTGTGCTTTTCTGGACGATTCCGACTGCCTTCGTGGCCTCGCTGGCTACCGTCGAGTCTCTTCGACGTACATTGCCTTTCCTGAACAAAGCATTCGACGAGTACCCAATTCTTCAAGACATTTTCAAGCAGATTGCACCGCTGGCCCTTGTGGCGTTGAGTGCTTTGGCTCCAATTGTGTTTAATTTTCTGTCGGGGCGAGAGGGGCACCCATCCAAAACGGAGGTTCGAGCCGCACTGTTCACGAAGCTGGCGTACTTCCAGCTTGTCCAGATATTTTTCGTTACGGTGATTGTCGGCACCATCTTGGACAGCCTCAAGGAGATTCTGGACCAGCCGAAGAAGCTCGTGTCGATGCTTGGCCGCAGCATGCCTCAACAGTCGACATTCTTCATCTCGTACGTGATCGTGCAGACGGGTCTTGGGCTGGTGTTGGAGCTGCTTCGTGTGGTTCCGTTGGTCCTCTCGGCGCTCTTTGCACTTCTAGCGCCGAAGCACACGCGACGCGAGCGCAATTCGCCGTGGCTTGGATTACGGGATATCGCGCAGACAGACCCCTTCGACCCGACCAACAACCTTGCAGACTGCTTTCTCGTTCTACTCGTCACGTTGACATTCGCACCCATCGCGCCGTTGGTTTGCTACTTCACGTGGTTCTTCTTCTTCGTGGCTGAAATTGTGTACCGCCGACAAGTTCTTTGCGTGTACAAGCCGGTGCGTTATGGACTTGGAGCTTACTGGCCGCGCGTATTCAAGTTCTGTATCATCGCGCTGGTTGTGGCTCAACTGACGCTCATCGGAATACTTTCGCTCAAGAAGGCAACAGTGCAGCCGATTTTCATCATTGTGCTCATCGCCATCGTGTTGCTATTTAACTACAACGTGCTTACACTCTACCCACCGGTGGCCAAGTATCTGCCGCTGACGGAATGTGTTCGCCTGGATACCGCACGAGGTCTCCGAGACCCAACGGCTCCCAAGTTCTTCTTCCTGGATAACGTTTATCGCCAGCCTGCCATGAACGAGCGAGTGCCGCTGCGTGCAGACTATCGGATGCTGGTCGGCGACTACAGCGAGGAAACGGCCTTGATCTCACCGGAAATTCACTCGCCGGAAGACCAGCAGTTGTTTGCAAATGTCGTCTGACGAATTGAGGACGGCGGCGGCTACGGAAGCTGCTCACCGCCTGAAAAGGACCAAAGTATGGGAGCACGGTAGTTTTTTTTTTTTCTGATGTACAAGGTTTCATATTGCTGGTGGTAAAGTCCGCCGACTAAATGTTAGCGCACATCTTGGCAGCTTTCCTGCGTGCAAACTCGCCTACCCATTCTTGGTCTTCGATGAGAGCGGATTCCACGTCAATTAACCACAGCAGTGAACGGCTGATGCGTTGCAAGCATGCTTTGGCCTTGGCTGCGTCGGCCCCTGTGACCTCCATCTTCAGGTCCGTCACGATCACATTCCGCAGTCGTTTCTCCACTTGCACTTGGACCCCGAACTTTTCGCGTAGAATCGGCACGAGCAGCACCTGAAAGCCTGATGCAATCTCACCTGAGAGCTCGTACAAGTAAAGCGGCCGGCGCTTCCCTGTTCCACGGATGGCGTTCGTGAGCCAGTCGTGCAAGCGCATTCGCTTCGCCTTGTCAGTGGTCCAGCTGTCTACTAGGCGACGCAAGATGGAGTAGCAAATGTGCTCGGCCTCAGCTTGCTCCTCTTTGGTTTGACACTGTGCAGTATGATCCAGCAGAGTTTCGTACACTGCCGCAGAGTTTTCCCACGAGGTGTCGTCCCCTTCAGACAGCAGCTCCTCACGCTCCTGTTCGCATGAAGGGCACTGCCGCCTCAGCAGTTCCTGCATCTTCTCCATTCTTTGCAGAAGATCAGCCTTGTCACTTTCAGCGGCGCGTCGTGTGGCGCATTCGTACTTCCACTGCACTCGAAACCGGCGAAGTAAATCCTGGAGCACGGACGCTTGCTGCTCCAGGAAACGCATCCGCGAGCTTGTTCCATAGCCCACTGGACCCACCGTTCCTGCTGCAGAATCGGTTTGGTTCGGTGAAGGCGGCATGGTAAAGTTTGCAAAGCTCGTCGCACCACCCGATTGTGGCTTCTTTGGGGACCGAACTGTCCTGGAAATCCCTTCCAGCAGCTTCAGATTCAGCACTTGCTGGCCGAGATGGTCCAGCTCAGCAAGCAGTCGATTGTTTTCGTCTCGGAGGCTGAAGCGATCATCCACCGCGGGGTAAGAAAATTCAGCTGGCAGCAGATGCGACGACGGTGCTACAGCAGTAGCAGCACTATCGACACGTCTTCGACTGCGTTCTCCTCGACGAGGTGAGCTCCGTGGGGAAACTGGGATGTCGTCGTCTCGAGCACTCGCCGTCCGCATCTCGTCAAGCTTCGTGGCGCATGGGTCGTCGAGGGTTTGGTAGATCTCGATAGTATGGCGCAAACTCTCGATCAGCTCCCGCTCCTCTTCGCGCTCCTCAGTCGACAGTGCAAGGTCGCGAGCCTGGTCTTCAACCTTAACACGGAGCAGTTGGACTTCTAGCTCGGCCTCCCGTAATTGAAGCTGGAGTGGCTTGAGCTCTCCGATCTGCTTCTGTGCGCTGGCAAGTTCTCTGCCTAGAACACTGTTGCGGAGGTGAGCCTCCTCGAATTTGGCATCCACATCGCCGGAGCCTTCAAGTACCGGGGGCATGGAATTTCTTCTTACAACTGGCATGAACTCGTGTTTCCCTGGACTGCCACCACTGTGCGCCGGGGAGGGCTCTTCAGACGACGGAGGGTCCTCCGCCGCTGCAGCCTGAGGGGGCGACCCCATTGAAGGATCCAGTTGGAGCTGCAGCTTGAGACGCGGAGACGAGCGTTTGCTGCGTCGCTTACCGGGGGAATGCCGACTGCTGTGAGCCTGGGACTGCGCCTGGGCTTCGAGCTGGTCCTTCAAGTCGTCTATCTGTTCCTTGGCCTTGCACAGCTCTGATAAGATGCTTTGGTTCTCCTTGATACTCTCACGCAGGTGCTCGGACAGTTGCGCCTCCTGCTCGTCCTTCTCGGCCACAAGTCTCAGCAGCTCCTCCTTCTCGCTCTCGACTCGAGCGCATTGCTCCTGCAGGTGACGAAGCTCCTCCTGCAGCTGTGCGTTCTCCTCCAGCAGTCGAATGCCAGCTCGAGCCGCATGTTCCAGCTCGGTCTCTTCCTCGTCCTCGTCCCCGTCCCCCTCATCACCTTCCTCGTCACTGTCTGGGAAGGCCTTCGGGGCGTCGTCTAGCTGAGAATCTTCACCAACTACGGCGTCTTCGGACTCCGAGGCTGCACGATCAACATACCCACCGTCTTCATTTGTCGCTGAACGAGTCATAGTCTCGCCGCGTGCAGACAGCGAACCACCAACAAGCGAGGGATCTTGGGTCGAAACTACGCAATGGCCCATGCACCTGCCTACCTGTCTTACCAGCGGCTGCCTGTAGAGACCCTGAATAGATCTTGAAAGGGCGCTAAAAACGGACGTTGAAGTTGGCCGTACCGTCACGTGTCAATTGAGGGCCAACTTTTTGGGGAAATTTTCACATTGTTTTTACGCTTGGTGATACATACACCTCGTGTTGCCTGCCACCATCGGCATGACGTGAAAGCCTCACGGTGATGTACCTGGCACGTCACGAGATATTTTTGCTTGCACGCACGCGAAAACATGATCCTCGTTTAACAAACACACTTGAAAATTCTTCATGCATTCAAGCACTTTGATTCAGGCCTCGTTGGACCAGCTGCGAGTTTCTCAGTGCTCACCAAAGCGTTGCAGATTTTTTATCGGGTCCGACCCGCGAGCTCAAGGATAGTTCAATCATTCGCTAGGCGTCTGGTGATGCGGATCATTCACCACAACCGCGACCTGGCACTCGTTGCCGCCTCTCCACGATGTTCCGACGGTGGTGACTGGCTGCTAAACGACAAGGAGCATTCAGCGGCGTCCCTCGCGGATGGACGCAGACAAGTTACAGTAGTGTGGACAGCCCTTCTCAAAGTTTCTTCGCCAAGATGAAAAGCGAAGATGGCGACGAAACAGATGCCGGGGCAAACAAAGAAACAAGGACGGTCGCGCTAGGATGTTCCGCCTTCGTGGCAATATTGACATCAACCCGTGGAAAGCCTAGCGTTGGAGACCCTGCAGTGGTGCCGCTGATCGGCGTATCCCCGAAAAAATTGTGAGACCTACCGTCCAGCTGGCCACATTTGATGGCCGAACTCATAGGGGAAGGTGGCTCCAATACAAACTGCAAGGTTTCAGTGCCCAGGGGTCAATACGAAAGCTGTCCCAGCCGGCTGGGTGGGGGGCGTCGATGCTGTCGCACTATGAACAAGGTGGTTCTTCACACTGCGAACGGGCGTGCAGCGATCAACCACACTCTGGAAAAATCAACCAAGGCCGACGGAAGCACAGATATCATCATGGGCAATAAGAGCACTCGAGTGAGTTCGCCTCCGTACGCACACCCGTCGCCCTACGCTCGGCCGTCCGGATCGCTCTACTCGGCCTCAGCCGTCGGTAATCCGAACCGCGGTGCTCCGAACCCCGCTGAGCGCGGCATGCTGTACTGCAAGACCAAGAACACGACTGCAGCCCCGACACCTTCTGCGCTCTACGGCAAGAAGTCCGCGTCGAAATCGAGGCTGGCGCCTACGCCCACTACGCTGTACTCCAAGCCGTCAGCGGCCTCGACGCCCAAGCCGACGCCGACATCCTTGTACTCGAAGAAGTCCTCGCTGCTCCGCGGCTTCTCGCGGTCGTCGATATCCTGGTCGGGCGTGTCGATGTCGGGCTCATCGATCGGACAGCCGTCTCCATTCGCGATGTCGCGGGCGTCTGCAAGCTCCGCGTACTCGCGGTCGACAGTCACACCCAATGGCGACTTGGCTCCGACTGCAATGACCTCGTGCGTCAAGTGCCGGATGCCCTTCGGAGACTCCACCGCGGCCTTCTGCCGGGATTGCGGCCACCCGCGACCTGCAGGCACCATACCCGTTGCGCCGGTTCAGCGGGTGAGTGACGGGCGCGGTTCATTCGGCAAGCACGCCGTAGCGTTTTAATCCGCTGCGGTATATACCAGTAGTGAGAGTGTTTTATGACGTACGTGTATATCGTCTGGATTGCAGTCGCACCCGAGCAGATTCGCACTGCGATCCTTTCGCCAGCTCCAAGTGGAAGAGCTCCGCCTTATTCGTGCTGTAGTTGTAGTGGTAATAACACGACCACCGAGATAATACAAGAAGTACCGTAACTCGCCATACAATCTCTTTTGTCTTGCTCACAATATGGTGTACACAGATTTTGTGGATTTTCTGTCGCTCTAATTCCGAAAGTTTGTCTTGGGTATTTTGACCAGCCAAAATCCATACAACCTCAACAAGCTCATAGCAGCAATGGACGAGTTCTTGGCCGACTTGCGCGAGCTGGACGAGACGCAGGAGCGTGTCGAGGCCGTGAGCGACGGCATGCTGCGCGTGCAGCGCTCGGGCGACGCCTCGAAGGCGCGGGAGATGGTGGAGAGCTGGATCCAGGCGCTGCGGGCCAGCGACTTCCAGTCGGAGCGCGTGGCGTTCCTCTACGTGGCCAACCACGTGCTGCAGAAGACGCTGTTCGGCGGGTCGGAGGCCGCCAAGACGCCGCTGTTCGTGGATCTGTTCATGCAGCACCTGGAGGAGGCCGTGGCGCTCGTGTGCAACTCGCCCATGGACCGGCAGAACGTCACGAAGCTCCTGGAGCTGTGGCACGAGAAGGAGATTTTCACGGACGCGCAGGTGCTCAAGCTGTGGCGCTGCACAGGGGAGGACTTGCCCAATTTCCTGGAGGCTGTGGACGGAGACGCGGGCGCGAAACAGGGCGAGAAGACGACGGACGAGGAGGACATGGAGGAGCTGCCGGACAACCAGGACGCCACGGCGGAGCTGCACCACGTGCTGCCCATGAAGCTTAACTCGCACTCGGTGAACCCGGTGCTGGACGTGCTGAAGAAGATCGACGACCACAAGACGGCGGTCAAGTTCCTGGACCAGCAGATCAGGGAGCGGCACCAGGTCTTGCTGCAAGACAGCGTCATGAGGTACCAGACCGCGGCGGATCTGGTGGCGGACAGAGCCACGGCGTCGTCGCAGATCAAGCAGCGCACTGAGGAGTGCTTGAGACTGGTCAAAGTTCGCAACGTAAGTGATGGAAGCCCCTGTGCTGTAGGAAAGTGGATGGTAACTGTGTGTTGTTGGTGCTGGCAGAAATTTATTCGCGATGTAGCCGACCTGAAGGCGCAACTGACCGAAGCGATCGCCAATATGATCAACTATGAGGTAGTGCAGAGCGTGCTTATGGGTGCCAACTGCGTTGAAGATATTTACCATGGTATTTTGTGAACGTTGCAGGAAGAAGCTGCTGCCAAGATCGAGCAGAAGCTCGAGGTATGGTGAATATGCAGGTAGCTACGATGGGCTTCTTTTTGGCTAACATTGTTTGTGTTATTTGCTGATCGTTTTAGCAATGCGACGAGATCGACTTGGGGCTCATGGATTTGACGGATCACATGAACAAGTTCCCTGAAGAGGTAAGCTTACCGTAAACTCAAGTAATAACTTCACTGATAGCACGCAAGGCGCTAACATCGCGACTGT
This sequence comes from Phytophthora pistaciae, assembly GCA_024679115.1. Classification (NCBI taxonomy): domain Eukaryota; phylum Oomycota; class Peronosporomycetes; order Peronosporales; family Peronosporaceae; genus Phytophthora; species Phytophthora pistaciae. Next base: position 7,641 of record JAIKVE010000496.1, on the reverse strand, counting down.
GTGTGTAGTGGTCACGCGCGCGGATTGTTAGCATGCAGCGCCGCAAGCAGCGCGAAGAGTTTCAACGTCAGAAGGACGAGCAAATTGCCCGTCTGCACCAAGAGGCTATTGCTGAGAGCGCAATGCATGCGATGAACCTGGAGGCTGATATCAATTCCAACTCGGCGTCAGAGTTGCAGTCTCTTTCCAAGGAGTTCAAGGACCGTCCACAAGAGAAGGACACCAAAACCGACAACGAGAACGAGCTCGTCTGGAACCCGTGCGTGCTGTTTGTTGACTGGGAACAAAACGCACTTGCTTCCAGGTGGTTAACCATGTGTGTTTCATGTTGATCATTGCAGAATTCGAAAAGAACTGGTGCCGCTGCGAAGTTTGAACGTAGACTGGGAAGATTGGCGAGACCACTAATTGGAATGCCCCGGCCCATTGCTATGGCGTAGCTCTGTGTAAGTTATCTTTCCCCTTCATATTATATGCAGCAGCTAATGCCACCTGCATATTACCAAAAGATGAACCAACCTTCCTGCTCTTGATAAAATTTCGTGATCGACATTGTGTTATCGAGCCCTACAAGGCGTTGGCTTCTACTTCCCTCATCAAATAACTTATCGTTGACTCTTGTCTTCCAAGTCACCGAGATGTGTCGTGGAACGTTACACTTACTGCTTGCGTTGATCGGATCGTTGCATGCTCTGCCTATGGTGCTGTCCCCCAGCCAGATCCGTGGCTAGCACAAACAGCTTCAGCATGAAAGACACGACAACTCGGCTGAAGACTTCGGTGGCTTCCCACGATTGAGGCGGCTTGGCTTTTTCTGCGACGACGCAGCAGAAGAACACAGGGGCAAGCATCCACGTGACAGCCTTATCAGCTAGCCCAGCGTCTTCTTGATCCTGGACAGTGCGTCGAGTGCCAACCCCGATACCAGTATGATGAGGAGGTGGCCTCAGCGGCAGCACCTCCGGATGGTACGTTTGCAGCCGGACAAGGCCGCACAAGTCGTCGGTGAGTCTTACAACGGGGGTCTGCATCGCAGCAAAAATGGAGCTCTGGGCGTCGAGCGTCAGCGCCATCGCAAAGCGTTGAACGGCAGTCGAGAGCCACTTGGAGAAGCGTCTAGGGCCCAGCAGGCGACGAAGCAGATTCGAGTGTGGAGCCTTGGACTTCAGTCGTCGACGCACAGATGCGGGCGGCTGCGCATACACTCGGCCAGCAGCGATTTTGCGCCATTGCGGCGGCGCAGGTGCTGGACGCATTGCCGGGCAGTGGTCGGAATGAAAAATGCTGGAGGCAGGTGCATCTGAGCAATGTCGAGCGTGGCAAGCGTGGCAAGTGAGGGCTGAGAATTCCGTTATTTGGCCCATCTATTTCGAGGGTGAATCTTGCACGTGACGTCTGCGCTTCTCGGTAGTGACGAAGATAGCCGCGTGCAAGCCTTCAACTGCATCTGCGTCGTCCCCTGAAGCTGGTCGCGGCAGGAGAGCGTAGCCCGGTTTGGCAGTGAGAGCGCTGCTGATTTGCGTGTGGCAGCTTTGGCGCGTTTGTCAGGCAGATTGCTATTTGGTTTTCGCCTGGGTAGCAACTATCATAGCTGCGGTCTCGCTGAATCAATCGTTGCTCGTCCCAGTCTATCAAGTTGATAGACTGGGGGCGAGCGACGATTGACAGTATCAACATCACTCTCAATGTGAGCAAGTTTCCTCATGTCTCGATTTCTCCCACGGCAAGCATGCCCGGCTCGACGACGACGAAGACGACGCCAAGGAGCTGTTCGACCAAGAACCGGATCTGAAGGAAGACTTCGGCGAGAAGGAGTGGCCGTTCGACGGCGAAGGTGACCTGGGCGACGGCTCAGCTCCGACGGGAGCTGCTTGCATCAAGATCAGCAACGTCCTGGGCGGAGCGAGCGAGCACTCGGGAGACTTCTCCTTCAGGCCAAGCCGACCTGCTTCCTCCCGTGCCAGGCCTCTTTGTCGACGGCGTGCCCGTGCCTCTGTGGGAAGAGCGGGCCCTGAAGCTCATCGACAAGTGTGTCAAATCTCCGTTCGGTCACAACATGGACACCAAGTTGGACGAGAATGTCCGCAAGAGCTGGCAGCTATCGCCGGACCAGGTGCAGTTCAAGAACCCCTTGTGGCAAGCGGGCATTGACAAGATGGCATCGCCGACCGACTCGGGTACAACTTGTACCGTACAAGGGCATCCCGCTGCAGTGCGTGCTGTACAAGCCGCTGGTGTACGGGGAGGGCGGCCACTTCGTCAAGCACCAGGACGCGGAGAAGGAGGACGGCATGATCGCCACGCTGGTGGTGCAGCCGCCGAATCGACACGAAGGAGGGGATCTGGTCATGTATCGCGACGGCAAGTGCAGTATCGTCATGATTTCGGCTCGGTGGAAGGCACCTCTACATACTTGACGCACTACGCGGTTCATTACGCAGACGCTGAGCACGCCGTGGAGAAGGTGACGAAAGGGTACCGTCTTGCAATGGTGTACTCTGTGTGCTTGCCATCGACGATGCGGCACCTGGAACGGAATCCGAACAAACCCATCAGAGGAGCGCAGCGTTAGTGGACGCAATCGAGATGATGAAGCCGGGAGATGTTGCTGCTGTCGCACGAGTACACGCCAAAGAGCATCGTGGGTCTTAGTGCAAGTGCGCTGAAAGGAGTTGACAGAGCGAGATTCCAGGCGCTGGAGGAAGCGAATGCGTCGGTTTCTGCCGAGAAGTGGAGTTTCACGCTGTGGAGCTCCACCATGAGGTGGCTTTCTACGGTAGATGCGGGAATATTGGTGATTGGGATGAAGAGAGCCGAGAGGAGAAGACGAGGTGGTACACTACGCAAGGAGGGATTATTGGATCTGGTCGTACTGCGAAGTTTATGGGTGCGGTTTTTCAACTAGCCACATTATAATTTTCGTCTAGCCACTTTTGTGACTACGGTTCCGACTAGCCACTCGTTACGTGCAAACTAGCTACGCATAAAGTCAAACGTGGACCCAGGATGAATTATCGACTAGCCACTCTCTAGTGGCTAGTTAAAACGATAAAAGTAAATAGTTGACACGCCAAAAGTACACAGTACAAGTAAACTATGTGCTTTCGATGTTGAAGTGGGTAGGACACTCGCGCGTTGGCACTCGCCTGCGGACTTAGCGACGGCACTTCCGGGGGCCCGCCCCTCTCTCGCTTCGCTCGGGGGGCGCCGCTCCGCGGCCTGCCCCACCCCCTCGTGCCTTACGCTAAGTCCTCGGCTTCGGCCAGGCGCGGTGTCTGGAAAAAAAAATATCGGGTTGCAGCGCTCGCGTCCGCTCGCTCGCGCAGACACGCCCCCGCCTAATCGGCGGGGGTTGGCAATCGGTGAATGCACTGAGTGAGTCTCGCGCTCGCATCCGCTCGCCCTCGCCCGTTTGGCCACTCATGATGGGTAAATAGTCTGACCAAATACTATTTTTGGTAAATTGGTCCGACAAAAATAGGTGCGGCGGCCGAGTAGCTAGCGGAAACGCAAAAAGTGGCTATTAGGAACAGTATTCTAAAAAGTAGCTACTCGAAAATTAAAATGTGGCTACTGCAAATAAATACCCGAAGCTTATCGTCCCCAATCCGTGCATTGAAACGTTTGCTCAGATGTGGAAAAAGCCGTACGGAAGCAGCTACATGCACAGCTACATGGGCAACGAGGGACCAACGAAAGAGACGAAATATTGCCGATTCGCTATTGTTGCCCGAAGTGAGCTAATGCTTTTCATTTAGTAAACCTTGGACGAGTGTAGGGTAGAGGAACGTCTACATTCGCGGCCCACAACGAAGTTCACTTCCACCCAGGTCCATAAGATAAACCATAGCCCAAGAAGACCAAAACTGTTTTCATGTGAGACCGCGTCAAACGAAATGATGCTTACGAACCATTTGGAGTTTTCGAGATAATCGCGTTTGAAGTTGACCAATCAAATTTCGTACCTAATCGGACATCAAAAATGGGAACGTGAAAATCACTCGTAGACAGCGGAAAACACTCTAATTTGCTTGCTTTTATCACGAGATTTCCGATAGTGTACAGAACAAAAAAATTGAATAGATATTGAGGTCACAGGCCCCTTTCAAAATCCGGGATTTGGGGTGTCCGGAAATGGAGATATTTTTTTTACACCGGTGTCACTTCACGAGTTCTCAACATTTTGAGGTGCTCAATAGCTTAAAAGACGCACAAGACGCAGTTCTGTCGATTCATGCGGTTAAATCGCGATTCGTACTTAGGTTCATTTCGTTTGACGCGGTCTCATGTTATAATATTATAATACATTGCGTCGGTATATATATTATTGCCAAAGGACAAAAGGGCCTTCCGGTAAAGCTGAAAGCTGTACAAACCTTTCCTAACAAACATCCATCTAGCAGCGGCCTCTTAACCGACTCTAACGTTATTACCGAAACAAATTTCCCTTGGCAAATGCGAGTGCAAGTTGATGGCACTTCAACAACTGTACATCAATGTGGACCACACCAACACCCCAATACTAGCCCCTATTTTGGCGTCTTGCCAGCCAGCCAACTCCGCAGATCCCTCAGTCAGTAAAGAGCTCAACCTTTCCGAGTACGTCGTGGATCGGCCCCTTCCTCTCCTTCCCTCCCGCCTCTAGCTCCGCGTACTAACCCCCTCCTCCCCTCCGCTCTACCTGCAGCTCCCTACACACACACACCAGACAGTAGCATGTCGCACTTCTTCCACAAGCCGGAGAACGCGCTGAAGCGCGCCCGCGAGCTGCTGGCCATCCCCAACGTGGACGCCGGCGTGCTCAAGCGCACCAAGCACTCGGCGCTCGAGATCCTGCACGATGCGCTGATCGCCAAGAAGAACCGCACGTGGCAACCCACGCACGAGGAGCTCATGATCCTGTACCTTGACATTTGTCTGGAGCTGCAGATGGGCCGCGTGGCCAAGGACGGCCTGCACCAGTACCGCAACCTGAGCATCCAGCACAACCCGGCGTCGCTCGAGACCATCATCAAGCACTTCGTCACGCAGGCGGAGCGCAAGCTCGCGGCCGCCAAGAAGGAGAGCAACGAGCTCAACCTGCTGGCCGCCGCCAAGGTGGACCTGGACGCTGCGCAGACGCCCGAGGACGTTATGCTGTCCACAACGACGTTCGAGGGCTCGAGCGACCGCACGGACCGCGAGGTCGTCGTTCCCTGGCTGCGATTCATGTGGGAGACGTACCGCACGGTGCTCGACATCCTCAAGAGCAACTCGAAGCTCGAGCCGCTGTACAAGGCCACCGCCATGCAGGCCTTCGGCTTCTGCATCGAGTACCAGCGCAAGATCGAGTTCCGTCGCGTGTGTGAGATCATGCGCAACCACCTGAGTGCGCTGCAGAAGCATGCGGCCGCGCCCACCACGCAGTCCACGCGCCAGATGCGCAGCTGGGACGGATTCACGCTCGAGAGCGTCGAGCGTCTGCTGGAGGTGCGCTACCGTCAGCTGCAGGTCGCCACGGACCTTGAGCTCTTCTCGGAGGCCTTCCGCACGATCGATGACATCAACAACATCATGAACCTGGTGGAGCAGACCCCGCGCGTCGAGCTGCTCGTCACGTACTACGAGAAGCTGGCGCAGATCTTCCAGGTGTCCAAGAACCACCTCTTCCACGCCTACGCGCTGTACAAGTGGTACTCGCTGCGCGTGGCTGGGCTCCAGGGACTTGCTGGCGCACAGGCGCTTCAGGAGCTGCCCGTGCTGGTGTCGGAGGAGGAGCAGAAGGAGATGGCCACGCGTGTGGTGCTCGCTGCTCTGTCCATCCCGCTGCTGGACTTCGAAGCGTCCTCTTCCGTCCTGGGCGACGACGATTCCTCGGCTGCTCAGGTCGCGGACAGCTCGCTGAACGCCGCTGCGCGCGACAAGAACTCGCGCATGGCCGCCCTGCTGGGCTTCGCCACGACGCCGACCCGTGCTAACCTTCTTGAGGACATCGAGGCTGCTGGCCTGCTGCCCAAGGCCTCGACTGCCGCTAGCGAGATCTTCCAGCGCGTGGAGCTGCAGGAGGTGGACCCGCTGACGATCGTGAAGCAGCTCCAGCCGTATCTGACGACGATTCGTGCTGAGCCTCTTGCCAAGGCCTACGTCGATGGCGTGGAGCGTCTTGTGGTGCGCCGAGTGCTCTTCCAGCTCACGCGCGTCTACGCTAGCGTGACCATCGCTCACCTGCGCTCGATCTTCGTTGGCCTCGACGTTTCCTACGAGGAGATTGAGACGCTGATCGCTCGCTCCCGCAGCCTGAGCACGGTCGCTCACGCCAGCGCTCCTAGCCTGTCGAGCATGTACCGTCGCAACGTCACGCAGCACGGCAGCAACAACGCTGAGACGTCCTCGGCTGACGCTGTGTCCTCCACTCAGACGCGTACCAAGATCCGCATTGACCACGTCGAGCAGTGCATTCGCTTCACGGATGCCGTGGATCTCGAGGCTAACGCCACTCAGCTCACCCTTCTGGGCGAGCGTCTCTCTCGTGCGATGAGCAAGGTGCCCGCCACTGCTGCATCCTCTGCGTCCGCGCGTGAGGAGCAGAAGAAGAAGCTGTTCGCTGCTACCCGTGCCCGCATGCAGGAGCAGCGTTCGGAGATGCTGGCTCGCCGTGAGGTGATCGAGCGCAAGAAGGAGGAGCTCGAGAAGCTCCAGCAGGAGAAGCTGCAGTCTCTGGAGAAGAAGCGCCAGGAGTTCGCTCAGCGCCGTGCCGAGATCGAGCGCGAGCGTCTGGCCCAGGAAGCCCGCCGCCGCGAGGCTGAGAAGAAGCAGAAGATTCAGGATGAGATCAAGCTGAAGGAGACCCGTCAGATGCTGGACAAGCTTGGCCACACGGACGTGAGTGACCTGGACCTCGCTACCATCGACAAGGAGAAGGTGCTCAACGAGGCTAAGGAGAAGGCTAAGAAGGCCAAGGAGCTTGCGCAGCAGAAGCTGCGTGAAAACGCGCGTCGTCTGGACTACATCGTGCGTGCCACGCGCGAGGAGGAGCAGCCTATTCTGCAGCGCCAGGCCGCGGAGGCTAAGGCCGAGGCTCTGAAGCGCTACGAGGAGGAGTCGGCTGCGAAGCTGAAGCGCGCCAAGGAGGAGCACGAGCACGGCCTCAAGGAGAAGGCTCGTCTTGCCCCTGCTATTAAGGTGAGCGCTGAGTTCATCGAGGCGCACAAGGCTCGTCGTATCGAGGAGTACAAGAAGGCTTCCGAGGAGCAGAAGAAGAAGGCTATGCTGGAGCGTCTGAGCGCCCGTGTGGCTCACGCTAAGGAGCGCTACGAGGAGGAGCAGCGTCGTCTGCGTGAGGAAGAGGAGGAGAAGGAGCGTATCCGCCGCGAGGAGGAGGCCGAGCGTGAGCGTCAGCGCCAGCTCGAGGTGGAGGAGGAGCTCCGTCGCCAGGAAGAGGAAGAGGCTGAGGAGCGCCGCATCGCCGAGGAGAAGGAGCGCGAGGAGCAGGCCCAGCGTGAGCGCGAGGAGGAGGAGAAGCGCATTGAGCATCGCAGCCAGGGCCGCTTCGGCAGCGCTGGTGCTCGTGGCCTGACGGGCGGCTTCCGCGACTCGTACCGTGGTCGTGACGACGAGCGCCGCGGCGACGACAAGGATGATGGCGAGTGGACCCACGTCAAC
>JAIKVE010000495.1:0-19373 GCA_024679115.1 Phytophthora pistaciae | reverse complement strand
GCGACGACCTGGCGCGCGCCGTGACGCCCTACACGTACCGCCACGGGGCGCCGCTGGCCTCCAAGAACCCAAAGTTCAACGCCAAGGCGCGCGAGGACAAGAGCCCGCCCGACGTGGCGGACGAGTACCGGCACCGCGTGCAGCGGCTGCTCATCGACAAGGACAATGTGACCAAGCAGGACGTGCACGAGCTGCTGGCGTACAGGGAGAAGAGCCACGTGGACTTTGAGACGCACGTCAAGACGCTGCACGCGCTGCAGGTCACGAACGCCGAGTTCGACGAGTTCGTGGTGGTGGGTTGAGGGGTTAAACCCATTGTTGGGGGTGGATGAGGGTGAGGATTAACTAGTTATTGGTGTTGTTTTTGCTAGTTGCACGGCGGTCCGGCGCGGCCGAAGACGTTCTTTGACCTGGTGGACGCGGACGGCGACGGGCTCATTAGTTACCCGGAGTACATGTTCTTCAACACGCTGCTGGCGAGTAAGTGGGGTTAAAACGGGTGACTAGGCAGTACTGGAAGGACTTATTAGGTGTTGTGGTTTGTTGTGGGGTGCAGTTCCGGAGCGGCAGTTTGAGTTGGCGTTCAAGATGTTCGACACAGACGACAACGGCAAGCTGGACCACAGGGAGTTCAAGCAGGTAAGATCGGGTTGTGGTCATGAGTGTGGCTTTGGGTGAAGGAATTTTTAGTTCTTACTCTTTGGTGCTGTGTGTGATGATGTTGCAGATCATGGAACTGATGCGGTTGCGCACGCCTGCGGGTCGTCAGGACCGCTCACTGCATGACGACGACGATGTGCCCATCTTCAAGCACTTGTTCGGTGAGCTGGCCACGGAGTCGCTGTCGTATGAAGGTTTCTGCGCCTTCCGCCGCGACCTCAAGCAGGAGATCATGCGCATTCAGATATCCTTTCCACCTCGCTATGATTTGTTGTGTTGGGGGGTTGTTTACCGGGTTTCTATTGGTTTCCTTAACGTCGGTTTACTTCGAGCAGTATGATGTCGATGGCGACGGAACTCTTTCGCCGCGCGAGTTCGGCATGTTCTTGGTCTCCCACGTTGACCAGGTAAAGTGTGAAGCCGTTTCGGTTTGGTAGCGAATCTTCTTGTTCCTAACAGTGTGTTTTGTATTGTTCTTCGTAGCATCACATCGAAATGTGGGTCGACCGTGTCGACAGACTGCGAAATCTGAAGGTTTGTTGGCTGATGATTGATGATTTTGACCGCTGTGGTTCACATTTTCACGTTCTTGTACTGCTGATAATGAACTGCAGGGGCACATCACGGAGCAAGAGTTCATGGATTTCAATGTTTTCCTTGAGCACCTTGACGAGCTGAAGGTGGCGATGGACCTCGTCATGCAAGAGCGTGGTGTGAACAAGGGTATATCCACTAAAATTTGATGCATGCCGAGCTGGAGATTTATTACTAATACCCTATTGTTTTTCTGCAGATCAATTTCAACGCGCTACGAGGGCAGCAGTGCGTGGAAGCAAAACGACCAAGCCGGTTACTCCTCTGCAAATCGACATTCTCTTCGCGCTGTTTGATCTGGACAGTAAGCCTATTAAGGAGCTGCCCACAGACTTCGTATATCCTGATCTAATCCCTGTCGATTATGTATCTGTGCCACTGCTAGACGATGGACTTCTATCCACAAAAGAATTCATCGAGGTCATGCAGACTCGCAAGGACAGCGGATTCAACGAGGTATATCATGCTGCGCGGTGTCATTGACTATTTTACTGCTGTTCGCTAACATTTCATTTTGTTCGCTTCGAAGCCTCGTGACACAGGCGTCTTCAACTTTTTCCAGCGCATCAAGGAGTGCATTGAGTGCATTTTGTAATACCGAGTTGGTGGCACTGGCGGCCTACTGCATTGGTACAGTAGCCGCGCCAGCTCTCTCGTCCCCAAATACTGTTAACAACTCTATGTAGATGTCCCGGAATACGGACCGAACAACACTTGGGCATTTGCAGCGGGCGTATCTTCCTCTTGTTTCTTGCTTTTGTCTTTCTTGCCATCACTAGGCGAGGCTGACGGCATCCACTTCGACAGCCTGGCCTTCGTACCTGAATTTTTCGTATTTAAACATAATTCCTTCATGTCCGCTTACCTCATTCCAGGATTCGCCGTGTTGGGGGAAAAATGGTTCTGGTTGAGCTGACTTGTGTAATTGTCGGTGAGGGCCTAACGTTCGAAGTGGAGATTGACGATGGCAAGAAGATTTCTGCTTTGAAGGAGAAGATCAAGAAGAAGAAGCCTGACACAATCAAGGTAGAAGCAGACGCGCTGAAGCTCTTTCTGGCGAAGCAAGGTGACGAGTGGATGGATGTGGATACCGCGGCAGCTATCGATGGTGGAGACCTAACGGGTTTTAAGGAGATGGATCGCAGGCTTTGGCTCAAGAATCAAAAACACTTTGGAATGAACTTTGCGCCACAGGGAGACCATGTTCACGTGCTGGTGGTGGTTCCAGAAGAAACGGAATCCCAGCGGGTTGAACGGCAGAAGCTCAGTCTTCAGGATCCACGATATCAGTCGGCACTTGAATGGAGTGGTCCAGAGCAGCGCACCCAGCTTCAAGTGCAGGATGGTGATCAACTGATTAAAATAGAGGAAGCTTGCGTCAAAGGGACCGGAGTTGGCAACAATCGGTACCCATTGATCCTCTTTCGCCGCCAAGGAGTGATAGATGAGTGGAACGTGATTAACCATAACGTCATCAAATGGGGCTCGCTGCTGTGGATTTGTGGACCACCGGGCACGGGGAAGTCGTGTGCAGCCCTGGCTTTTGCTTGCTCACTCCAGCCTTCGCTTTGGGACGTGGTTTGGATTCATTACTCGAGAAAAGTGGCGTTCCATTGCGTGCGGATGCAGGAAGGCTTGAAGCAAATGTGCACATTCAGTGAGTATGCTGTGGAGACGTTGCTGCCTCAGGTGTTGGCGCCGGTATCTTCTTCTTCCTCCAGAAAAACCATCGCCTTTCTGGATGGCTATGTCAGCGATTCGGACAATGCGAGGCGTGCTTTTCAAATTTGCAATAGCTGGCGTCAGCGTGATCTAGCTCAGCGTCGACTGGTGTGCGTTAGCTCAATGGCAGTGCTCGACAAGGAATGCCGGATTGATGGGGTAGCTGCTATTGCGGGCCCTGATGAGGAACTATTGGAAAAGTCGATGTTTGAATGTTTTTCGTGGACGCTTGAAGATTACACGAGTGCGATCGAGAACACCGAGTTCTTCGAGAGTGTTCAGGACAGGTTCCCGCCCTATCGTCCAAAGCCTGGTATTGTGGAGTCGGAAGGAGAGCAGAGAAAGAAGAGACTAGAAGAGAAGTACTTTGTAGCTGGGGGGAATGCGAGGGTGATGTTCGAGCTCAGCCCCACGAATGCAGTTGAATACGTCGAACGAGCGCTCAAGACCGTGCAGAACTTTGGGATTTGTGATGACATGTTGGCTGGAAGCACGTCATCGACCATGATCAACCGTCTCTTGGCCATCTATCCCGTTGGTGATGAGGATTCGGAGTTTTGCGTGGTGAGTGGTTACGCCATGCGTGCGCTGGCTAATAAGCTGGGTCCCGATGTAGTGAAGAGAGATGGCGTAGTTTCACGGATTCAACCCTTCCGTTGGTAACGGTATAACTAAAAGTTGGTTCTTCGGTACGCCCACGATATGCGGCATCACCTAAGCTACCCTGAGGGACAAGTTCCAAGCGAACCAATTTAAATGTTAGATAATAATTCATTTGTGGATCGCCGAGAAGTGGCAGCGCCCAACTCTCTCTCGTTCCCGAATACTGTTTAACAACTCTATGTAGATGTCCCGGAATACGGCCCGAACAGTACTTGGGCATTCGCAGCGGCCGTATCTTCCTCTTGTTTCTTGCTTTTGTCTTTCTTGCCATCAGCAGACGAAGACGACGGCGTCCACTTGAGCAGTTTGTTCTTGAACTGCGAGAGTCCCGACGACGCGCTTTCCTTGGTGATGTACCACTTCAGATGCGACTCGAACTTCTGGAGCAGCTTCTTGGTCGTGCAGAGCTTACTCTGGCAGAGGTACGGGGGCAAGTCCAGGTCAAAGTGACTCAAATTCACAAAGAAGCCGTTGCAGTTGATCCGCAGCCGAACGTTCCCCACTCGGACGTACTTTACGTAGAACAGTTCGCAGTCGTCTGCCGCAGGGGGGTCGCTCTCGTCTGGCACTTCTTCGGAACTCGAAGCCGAAGTGGGCGAGTTCGGCCCGCCGACAGTCAACGAGCTGCTGCTAGACTCGACGAACATGCCGCTGTTTGATCCGGCCGAGTTGCTCTTTTTCAGCGGCCGTACAGTCGTCGGTGTTAGTGGTGAAGATGGAGGTACACGAGCCTTTGTGAAAGGTGAGCTGGAACCTTTCAGGCCGGATGGAGTGCTACTCGAAGCTGTTGGCGACACAGGGCCGTACGTGGATTTCCGACCGAAAAGGACTTGCTCCGAGTTCTGCGTGCTGGCAGCAGGTGGCGTGATGTTTTCGAAGAAGAACTTGTAAATGAGTTCGTAGAAATCCGCTGCGAGTTGGATGACGATCATATTGGACACCTCCGGGAACATGCTGACCTCCAGTACTTCCAGCACGCGAAGCTTTTGCCCGTGCACGCGAACGATCGGGCCACTTTCAGCACGAACCACCAGCATCCCCTTCTGGTTACCGAGAGTAAGTTTCGAGCTGCTCTCGAAGCGTTTGTCAACCAGTAGTTTCGCCTTTAACACTGCTGTCGGGTCCTCGAACGCCGCGGAGGAGGGTCCAGGGTGAAGGTTGTTGATCTCGAGCCACTGGAGATTCAACGTGAGCTTCGTGCAGTGGTTCGTGAAGTAGGTATGGCAACCAGTGAACCCTTGGATGCGGATGCTAACGAACTCGTGATCTGCTCCAGAGATTTCAGGGCTCAGACGCAGACGCCACTGCATTCCAACCACTTTGAACGAGATCGCCTTCAGCGCGGTGGATTTGGAGCGAGACGCTGTCCCCCGCGTGCGAATTTCTCGATTCCGCAGCTCCTCTTCGAGTAGAACGTGAAGCTTTTTCGTGGACGTGGACGCTACCGGAGTGTTTGGATTCGGAACGAAGACGGTGATATCGCTCCCGTCTAATTGCTGCGGTGTCTCGGTCGAGTACGTTCTTGGAGTATACGTACGCTTAGGTCGTCTCGCTATTGACGGCGGCGCTAGCAGCACGTGTCGAATCACGTTCATGAGCTGGTAAAATTGGTGGCGATCGGTTGAAAGCTGCAGGAATGACAGGTCGACTTCTGTGCTCGTGGCATTGGTAACTCGCGCGTGGGTGTACGACGTGGTAAGACTGCATTCGTCCATGATCTGCTTCAGTAATGTTGATCCTGAGGCCGAGGGAGAGCGCACATCCGCGTGAGAATACCACAATACACCAGCCGAGATGTCAACGTCGATGGGGGCCACATGAGCTGTAACATTGTCGAAGGTCAGATTCGCAATCGTGTTGTTCTCGGCTGCATCAGTGCCGATCTCGAAGTGGATGTGCTTGGACGCCAGCAGCATGTTGCTGCGTGTGTTTTCTTCGCGCACGTTGATCTGCGCATCGTGGATATCAACCGTGTAAGCCTTCATCGCAATCGCAACTTTCGGGGCCTCGTAGTCGCTCGTGTCTTCACCGAGGCTTCCACGTGAGGAACTGCTGTCGTCGTCAAGAGATCTAGAGGACATTTCACGGTCGCAGTCCTGCTGACTCATGCCCAGCTTGCCTTGTTGCAGCAAGTCGAGCAACGTGTCACGCGTACTGCCTCGACGATTGAAGATCCGAGGAGACTCGATGCTTGCGTCAACCGGCTCGGTGTCAGTGCTGCTGGATACAAAGGATGCTGACCGAATGCTGCTACTCTTTCCAAGACGGTAAGGCGAAGCTGAGGCCGTGTCAGCTTCGCGTTGCTCCTTACTGGCATCTCGCTGCGCGTTCAGAAGCAGTTGGAGACTCTCGACAGTCGTAGCGACCATGTAGAAGACGCTGTCTCGCGTTTGAAGCGTCCACAGAAGTCTCATGGAATCAACTTGGATCGGGCAGGACCCGTCCTTGAGGAAAAGATTGTCCATCGACGCAGACCGGCGCTTGAGTCGCGACAATCGCTGCTTAATATTTTGCGTCCAATTCTTGGCCGAACGTGGCGACTTCGGTGGAGAAATTGCAGCGGAGGATGTTCTCACCGACACGGGAACCTGCAGCATGGGAAGCCTTCCAGTCGGGGTCTCTTGTTTCGTAGCTTTCGGGCTGGTGACGATTCCGAACTCGTAGTCGATGAGCGCGAAAGTTTCGTGCATTTTGTCGAAAATCACCGAGTTTGATGGAGCGAACATTGCCGTGACTTCGTCGTCAAGAGCGTCCCAGTCCTCATTGTCACCGGGCGTGTACGTGTTGCGATAACTCGTTCCCAGCGTTTCCAGTGAGAAATTGGAGACCATTTCCGATCCAAAGGGGAGAACGTCCGGGATCGTCTCCTCTGCTGCGGCGAAGTCGTCGTCGACTTGAAGCAGATATCCGCGGAACAAATGCAGATACACTGTCGCCTCCCAGAGTTTCCACTGCCCGTGATTTTCCTGTTCCGAGTCAGAGGAGTTATCCGTCCGTATCACGCCGTGGGTAAGGAACTCGTTCGTCATTACCAGCATCCCGATGTCCTGCGTCGCTGTATCCCACCAAGCGAACTGCATCAAACTGACTGACACATCCCACTGCACACCGATACATTGCAGTCGTTTAGCGTCGTCAGGCTCAGTCGAGTTCGCTTTGGTTGTTTTATCCGCTGGATCTCCATCGTCATCGTCGGTGGTCATGTAGATCAGCCACGGGTACACGCAGTCCCAGTTCATAGCAACGAGAGCTTCGTTCGCGATTGGAACGTGCGTCGGCTGGTCCTGCGCTTGCGTGTTCCCCATGGCGATTTCCAACGACAAACTGTACTCGAGCTGGCCGGTGTAGTGGATCCCGTGCTTCCAGTGAATAACCGCGTTCACGGTCACTTCCGGTATGAAGAGGAACTGCAACGAATCTTCGCCTCGGTGAACTACAGACACAGCGCCTTCATGGTTCTCCACTAAATCCGCGTCCTCGAGCATAACTCGCAGAGGCGAGCACTTGAACCCGAGCATCTGGAACTGACGCAAGTTGAACACGACTTCGCCTAGCAGTACCCGAGTGACCTTGCTTCCGATTTGGTCGCGGCCGTCGGTGTCGCCGTAGGGACAAGTGAGCTCCGCGCGTTGGAAAGCTACGTCCAGGTTGCCAGCGTAGCGCAGTCGAAAGCTTGCTTGTTCCGGTTCTGGCTTGGCATTTTCCGCTTCTTTCGTGTCGAAAGCCTCCTGGAGGATCGGGACCTGACGCAACAAGGCCTCGAAGGGCTTTCGCTCCATCGCCAAGTGGAGATCTTCCGTCAGCATGCTCAGATCAAAGCATAGCGTGCGTGACACAGTCGAGCTCTCTTGGTCAGTCTGGTCCCAGAGCAAGGATGGACTCCACTCTACGTCGGTAATGGAGAAGTGGAGCTCTGTGTCTTGTAACTGAACCAAGGGCTTGTCTGGAATCGCAGCACTCAACGCAGTGGCAGACACTGATCCCTCCATCACCATGACTTGAGTCGCGACTTCTGCGAACGATCGAGTGGCGAGCCCCTCCTTCCCGAGACACTGAGCGAGGCGGGCCATTGTCTCGGTGACTTCTCGTGGAGTGCTCCGCGTCATTTTCACTCCGAGCGTAGCGATGGCAATGCTCGCAGTGTCTTCCGTTTGGTCAGCCCCCTCCAATTCAATAGTGAGCGCCCCACAAGCGAAGGAAATTCCCTGAACGGAATTCCGCTTGGCGCCGTCATTTTTGTCGGAGGAGCCGCTGGTGAGTTGATCGAGACGCAAGAACAGCAGCAGCATGCGACTCTGTGGACGAAGGTGCATCTTCAGCACGTTGCAGCGAATGTCACTTTGAACCGGGATCTTGGTGAGGTAGCGATGTCGACCGAGACTGCTTCGGTTCTGGAACGACGCATCCGTCACCTCGATACTCGGCAAAAGCTCGCCCCACTGCAGCCTCGCTCTCGCGCAGTTAAACGTCAACGTGGCGGACAGTTGAGTCTCTCGGTGTGAAACTTTGGCGTCTCCCAGCCCAAAAGTTGCCAGCTTTGCCACCCCTGGGATGTCCACCACGTCCACCGTCGTGTCTTTCGAGTAAACGTTCGTCCCCACAATTTTCAACGCGCTTTGGTTGGTCGACTGGGTACCTGCTGGCAATCGGTTCTTCTTTGAAGACGACGAGCTTGACAGCAACAAGTCCAGTTGATCAATGATGTTCTTGATCGCGGCCCACTCCAGCAAGAAAGTTTTGTGCTGACGGTAGTGCCACTTCACATTGGTGGTGTCAATGTGGATGTCCATATCAACTTCAGTGACTTCACTCGTGGCCTTCTCCTCTCGGTCGACCTTGACAGCATGGAGATATATACCGGGATATCGACTGGGTTCACCGTCACTTTCAGGCAAGAGTCCGTTAATTGAGACGTACTCAAACTTAACCGAAGTCCCGACTGTTTTCGTGTTCTGGGAGGGGTCTAGACACGCACTTAGCGTCAATTTGACGCCTCCAAACGCTGCTGAATGCGGACTGAGACCACTGGGAATAACGTCAACACTGGTATGCTGCACCACAATACACCGTTTAACGGAGGAAGAGCCGTTCTCACCCGGAACTGGAGCTAGCGGTATCTGGATGGACGTAGCTGTACCATACGCAGTAAAATCGTCCGTGCCGCCATCCTTAGCGAAGGCCTTGAACGACAACATCCACGAAGAAACCTCCATCTCCGCCTCCCAGTTAACACGGCCTTCTCGCTCTTGTACTGCGAGTCGCTCGCCTGTTGAGCCACTTGGCCGCTTGGTTAGAGCGGATTTTATCATTCGCTTCGCCTCGAGCTGAAGCTTTTCCACTCGTTCCTGCGCTACAGCCAGCGAGCGGAAAATCTTCTCCGAGCGGTGGCTCAAGAAAGCCTCAACTTTGTCAAATGTGCCAGTCACAACTCCACGGGTTTTCGCTGTTTGCTTTGCGCGCGTCTCGATACTGGATATGGATAAAATCTTCCTGTCTGAAGCTAAATTGTGAACACTGACGTTCTGGACCAAAGCTTCCACGTGCACCCTCACCTCATCATTGTTTCTTATCGTTTCTTCTGTATCGGAGTCTTCACTTTCAACGCTGAGAGACTCGAGCTGCTTCAGATACGTTAAGCTGCGAACATCGGCACGGAACTGAAGCGGGACACAGCCGACAATCTCCACCTCGTGAACAATAGTAATGCTGGTATGGAAGCCAGTGATCTCGACCTCTGAAGGAGACACTGGTGTTGGTACTGGTGCAGTCGGTGATTCTCCAGAGCAGAGGCTCTCAACTGACTTAATGCCCCCGATATCTGCCAATCCTCTGCGTATTTGCTCGTTTCTGGATGATAGTACTCGATCAACAAAGGCCGTTGATACAACAAAACTCGTGGATTTCTCCTCACAGCCCAACATTTTGCAGCCGAGAAATTTCTGGTTCCGTAAATTGAGATCCACGAGGACGCTGGCGTCCGGAACTTCCAGGCGCACTCCATCACTGCCGTCACTTTCTTCTCGATCTTTACCATCATCACTTTGCTGAGGTCCACTTTGTATCACCATCGATTTCGCCTGAGCTTTCAGCTGTAACATTTCACGCTGAACGAAGACGTCGGTGATTCCAACATAAAGCCCTTGACACAGAAATCGGGTCGTGGTCTCTAAGCAATTGACGCGGAGCTTGATACTATTCACCTTGAGATCCACAAACCGCATGTAGCAGATCGGATTCGTCTTGGCTAAGAAATATTCAGACAACAAATACGAAATTAGTTCCAAAAACATACAATTCGTATAAGAGATTGCGCTCACTTCGAGTGGTTGTAGCTGCTCCGTTGTTTGTCGCCATCTTCCTCGGTAGAAGTGCGTCTCTGAGCAGCTCTTCATCGACTTTGTCGACGTCGCCCATCACCTCATCGATCACCAAGATGCAAATCTTGACCAGTCCGAAAGACTCAAAGAACTCCTTCACGTGGTTCTGCACTGCCACTTTGGTCAGCACCAGGCGCCAAGTGGTCGAGCCACTGCTACTGAGCTCCACGTTGAAGAAGCACAGAGGCTGGAGCGACACCCTCTCCACTTTGACCGTCACTGGGCCGAGCTTCGAGTTGCGCGAGCGAGCCTTGGACAGCTGAAACGTGACGGCCTTGGACAGCAGCCAGCCCATCACTCGGTACCGATACAGGAACAGCCACCCGAGCAGCCCTAGCAGCAGGACCCACTTGCGGTGCCATCCTGTCGCGTCCTCTCCTGCCATTATGGATACACAGACGCCTTCCAGTGGATCAATGCAACCTTTCGCGACGCTTGGATCTTCTGTGTCCGAATTTAAACTGCCCAAGTTGAAGTGAGGCATACAAATATAAAGTCAAAAATCATATGCGACAGTTTCCTTGGAACGACACCCAATCTTACCACGTGTGACTCGTACGATATTCTCAACGACTTCTATTACACTAGGTGGAGGGATTATACTCAGGAGTTCCCCTTTACAACAAGTTGGGCCAGAAACTCCTGGTACTCGACAGTCCCAGACTGGTCTTGGTCGAACACGTCGAGTAGCCGAGCCGCCTCGTCGCGTGAAAATCTGCAGTCCAGCACCAACTTGACGAACTGGGCCTCGTTCAGACATCCCTCTTTGTCCAGGTCATACTCGCGGAAGGCGCCTTGCACGGTTCCGTGGATCGCGAGTATTCGCTCAAGCATCGTCTTTTTGAGCGCCTCGAGGGAAGGAGTCTTAGACTGAGCCTGTGGCTTGGTAGGTGAACGGCGATAGTGAGTCTTTGGCTTCGAGTACCCCTTCCCCGGAGACGCACGCTTACCAGCTTTCTTCTGGGCGGGGCTCCCTGCAGCCGCCCCGCTCTCTTTGAACGCCCCGAAGCCAGCGATAAACTCCTTGTAGTCGATGAAGCCAGACACGTCGCGGTCAAGGTGGCGAATAACCTTGCGGATCTCCATCTCTGGAAGCCGATAGGACTTCAACACGCTCCGGAACTCCTTGTACTCTAGTAGACCATTGCCGTTGGTATCAAACTTCCGGAAAGCCAGGCGTAAATCTCGGGTTTGATGCGCCATCCTCTGCGCCAATTCGCGCTCGATCTCCAGTATGGATTCCAGCTCTTCTTCGTCGAAAATCTCCTCTGGGGCTGCAGCCGCCATCGCGCTGATCCCCTCGGCAGTGCTACCTGGATTCACGCGCAGTGAGTTAAATATGACGGAGAACTCGTCGAGTGAGATCGTTCCTGAGCCATCCGTATCCAGTCTTCGGATCAATGCGTCGATATCGTCGTTCTTCACGATGCCATACCGCTTCATAAAGTGGCGGAACTCCTCGTGGTCCAGCTCCCCATTGCCATCCTCATCGTACTGGTAAAATGCGGTCTCTATGGAGTCGTGACAGCTCAACACACGCTTCATCCACTTGAGTTGAAGGTCCCGCAGACGCGCACCTCGAGCATTCTTCGACTCGACTGCTGGTGCAGCTGGCTTTGCCACTGAAGTCCGACGAGGAACGACAGCAGTAGAACTTTGACGTCTCTCGTGATCTTTGTTCACTCGAGATTCGTGGAAGATTGTGGCAAACTCTTCGTACTCGATGCAGCCATTGCCATCGGCATCCAGCTTCTTCATCAGCGACGTGATGTCCTCTTCCTCGCGGATCCCGAATTGATTCATTAGTTTCCGGAATTCGTCGCGAGATAGGTCGCCGTTTTGGTCTCGATCAAAAGCTGAAAATGCTGACCATAATGAGTCATGAGCTGCCAATGCGCCACGAATCCACTTTTCTTCCAGCTCCCGTAATCTAGCAGCTTCGTTGGTTTTGCTGACATTTCTGCCCTCTGAAGCTTCATTTAAGTTGCGAATCGTCCCAGACCTTACCCCTCTCTTGATAGCACGCTGGCCTTCAGCATTCTGACGCTGGTCTGTACGAGCAACGGCCTTTCCGCCTCCTTTATGGCGAGCTAGACGCTGCTCGTTGAACACTGACAGGAACTCTTGCAGATCAATCACCCCGGAGTTATCTGCGTCCAGCCGCTTCAGCAACATGGAGATGCTCGCTTCGTCCGTGATGCCATACTGACCCATGAAGTCGCGAAATTGTTCGAAGTCCATCTCGTTGCGCCCTTCTCGGTCAAACTCCAAGAAGGCATTCTCTATCGAGTTGTGTCGGCGAAGCACCCGCTCCATAAACTGCAGTTCTTGTTCTTGCAGCGCAGCTAGTCGTGTCTTTATACTCTGCTCGTTCTCAGCTTGGGAAGATATTTTTAACGCTTGAGCTGGCCGCGGATTAGAATCTTTCGTTGTATCCTTATATCGTCCAGAAGTCTGCTCTCGTTGTTGCCGGGTGCTTTTCAGCGATGGTTTTATCTTTCGATCGTACACACGCGCAAACTCAGTAAAGCTGATAGAACCGCTCCTGTCTCGGTCAATTTCATCGATCAATGCGTCAATTACTTCGCTGTCTTTTACTCCCGAGTCGTGCATCATACGGCGAAATTCTTCATACTCCAGCTCACCGCTGCCATCGCGGTCGTACTTGTTAAATGCAGCTTTTGCCTCTACATCCATTTTCGAAGAGGGTTTTATCCTCCGGTCGTACACTCGAGAAAACTCAGTGAAGCTGATAGAACCACTGCCGTCTTCGTCGATTTCGTCGATTAGAGCATCAATTGCACTTTTGTCTCTCACTCCAAGTTCGCTCATTAAACGTCGGAACTCTTCATAATCCAAGTCTCCACTGCCGTCTCGATCATACTTGCTAAACACTGATGCCAGTTCATCGCTCGGCTTCGTAGAGCGTTTTATCCTGCACTCGTAAACCCGCGCAAATTCATCGAAACTGATGGAGCCACTGCCGTCTTCATCAATTTCATCGATCAAAGCGTCGATCTCCTTGTCGTCTTTCACTCCCGACTCGTGCATTAAGCGTCGGAACTCTTCGTATTCCAACTCGCCGCTACCGTCACGATCAAACTTGTTGAATGCTGCCAGTGCTGCGTTATTTCCTTTCGAGACCGGATTTTGACGCCGTTGACCCTCACTCAACCCCTTGCTGCCTTTGAGAGCGGTCTCTTGGATGCCTAACAGGTTTGCAATTGTTTGGAGGCCAATCCTTTCTTCCTCGTCAGGATCGACTTCCTCCAGCACAGCCCGCAATTCAGCGGCTTTCAATTTGATGCCAAGTCCAACGAGCAGTGCACCGAACTCCTGGTGATCGAGACTATTGCTGCCGTCAACGTCATAATTGTCGAACTCTGCTTTCAGATCACGCACTCTTCCAGTCCGTTGCTTTGATCTCTTCATCGATTCATCGAACTTGCTTCGGACCGAGTCTAGAATCTGCTGGAGATCCGTCTGCTTTGTTGGCCTGGAGGTACGCGTAGCTTGAGACTGCGCTGTTGCTTTAGGGGGCGACGATTTCTCGATACTTTTAGCAGGCGAGGATGCGGTTTGTGTCGGTGCCACTGGCACAGGCGGCCGGTAAAAGAGCAGTCCTGCTGCGAATTCGTCATAGTCAATCGTTCCAGAGGCGTCTCGGTCCAGGTAGTCCACGATGGTCTGCGTCTCGTCGGGTGCGAACTTGTATTTGGCCATAAAGCGACCAAACTCCTCGTAGTCCAGGAAGCCGCTACCGTCCGTATCGTACTCCATGAAGACCTCACGGATCGATTTACTATGTCCCATGACTCGCTCGCGTAGCTTCGTTCGGATGGCCTCCATGGGGTCTTGCACCTGTTCAACTGCTGGCTTCTTCGTCCCAGTTTTCGCTTTACCTTTAGTCTGCGGCTGCACATTCTTCTTCTCCGTCAGCTGCGAGAGTTGTTGCACCTTTTTGGGCGAATTACTGTTCTTGGACGGATAATTCTGCTCTGCTCCGAGCTGTACGTCGCCCATGAAGGCGTGGAACGACACACTCTGCTGGTCTTTCGCGCCCAAATGACGCAGCAGCAGCTCCGCTTCAGCGTCCAGAAAGTCGTGGTCCCGCACGAGCGCGCGGAACTGGTCGACGGTTAACACTCCGGCTCGCTCGCGGTCGTAGCGGCGGAAGACGTCCTTGACGTTCTGCGTGTCGCTGCGCACGAGCACGCGCTCCAGCAGCTTGCGGTGCAGGTCACGAGCGCGCGCCGTCATGGCGCCAGCTCCCGAGCCTTCGCGGGCGGAAGTCATCGGTAAGGGGCTGAGGAGAATGCGCAGCGACGGCGTAAAGCGTGTCACGGCGGAAAATAGGGTCTTGCCGCAATTAGAAAACAGCGAAGTTGAAGTTGTCAGAGTGATGGTCGCTTGGTTGTCCTGCTTCAATTGCCCAAGTTGAATCGATGATACGATCCCAAAGTATAAATGGAAGAGGGGGCAGTTTGATCGGAACGTCGCGTTGAAATCTTCCACCATTAATCGAGGGTCAATTGCGGGGGACAATAGCGATGGAAAATGGAGCGAAGCGTGGGGCGGAGCAGAGGCTGCTATGGTCGATGGTGGCAGCGCTGGCGGTGTTGAGTCTCGTTCTGCTGGCTTACACGCAGCTCATCTACCTGCCAGCGATGACTGGTGACGGGGGGTACCGTCAGTTCCTACGCGCAGGACGGCACCAGCTTTCTGCGAGTTTACGAGATACCTACAAGCTGCAAGCCCAGACGTTCAATGAAGACCAGAGGAAGGTGGTGGACATGACGCGTCACGCGTGGCGCGGATACCGCAAGTTCGCAGACTGGCACGACTACCTGAGTATGCCGAGCCTCGAGCCTGGCAGCGTGTACGGCCATGACATGGCTCTGACGACGGTCGATTCTCTGGACACGCTCTTTATTATGGGACTCCACGACGAGTTCGACGAGGCCAGCGCATGGATCAAGGCGAACTTAAGCGAGACCATGTTCCAAGGTGGATCCGTGAGCTTCTTCGAGACTACCATCCGATCGCTTGGGGGTCTGCTGTCCGCGTACTACCTCTCGGGTGAACAGCATTTTCTTGATGTCGCTAAAAGCCTGGGTGAAGCTCTCCAGATGGGCTTTATATGTGCAAATCACGTCCCGTGTCGCGCCGTGGATCTTGTGAAGGTCGGTAAGAGCGGGTGGACGGCTCTTGTTGAGGTAAAATGACTGACAATTGGTACTGTTGTAGGGATATTTGAGCTATGAAGAGCCGCTACTGTCCGAATTGGGAACTTTTCAGCTCGAGTTCGCGTACCTCGCGCATGCAACAAACGACGACTCGTTCCTGCTCCAAGTGAACCACATCAACAGCATCGTGAGTGATGATATGAAACCCAAGGCCGAGGAGATCTTGAACTAATTAAAACTCTCTGAAAACTATGAAGATGGTCGATGTGGTCGAGAAGCGCTACACGAACGGCTTGATTCCTGTCTTGATGGACTGGAATACTATGCTGTACGTAGCCGTTCTACGCTCGAGGTTATTCACGCTAACATGTTTTCCTTAAATATCGACGCAGGGCCCATCCAGGCTCGATTATCTCTGTGGGGGCTCTAGGTGACAGCTACTACGAATACCTTCTCAAGCAATGGCTACTTTCGGGCAAGAAGGACGACCAGATGAGAGATATGTATGTCACGGCTGTGGCAGGGGTCCAAGAAAAGCTGGTTGGATACTCCTACCCGTCGAATTACGCATTCATCGCCAGGCTTCTTGTCACTGGAGATCTAGAGTCTGCAATGGAGCATCTAACCTGCTTCGTGCCGGGAATGCTTGCCCTTGGGTACATGCACGGTATGCCGACTTCTCACCTGGAGCTGGCCAAGGAGCTCACAGAAACTTGCGTACAGGTACGAATTAATGACCGGATGCGTGTCTAGAGGCTACTTACCGATTCACTAACGCAAAGCTTTGTCTACAAGATGTATCTGCATTCTGCGTCGCACTTGTCCCCAGAGATAACTCAATTTGTCACCGAAACCGACCCCGAAGGCCTCCAAGCAACGAACCCCGAGTTGTTCGTGTTTCCTTCGCATGACTACAACATCCTCCGGCCTGAAACTGTGGAGAGTTTGATGATTCTGTACCGAGTTACAGGTGACGAAATGTACCGCGAACATGGACGGATGATCATGGAGGCCTTTGAGAAGCACAGCAAGGTACGCAGCGGTTAACGATTCAGCGGTTACCGACAGCCAACAAATGGCTGTCGGATGCTGCGCTGATCAATGCATTCTAACAACTATTGCGTGTGTGCATTTCACATTAGGTCCCTGCGGGTGGATACCGCGGCACTGTCGATGTCTGGAACGGTACGCCGACAACCAAGCAGGGCGGAATGGAGAGCTTCTTCATCGCAGAGACGCTCAAGTATCTGTTCATGCTTTTCTCGGACGACGATGTTCTACCGCTCGATGAAATCGTGTTCAACACGGAGGCGCATTCGTTCCCTGTGTGGCGATAAGCACGAGATGTTCGTCATGTAAGGTCATGTGCACACAGTCGGTGTTCATTTTAATTTTCAATCGCAATGAAGCTAGAGTTGCATTTCGTTTTGCGTTGAGTTCGTCGAGAGGGCAGCACGGACAGCACATTTGCGCTCTCGGCAAAATGTGTAGCCAAATCGGCTGGAATGCCGGAAACGGAGTCCTCAATCAAGATTTATTTACTACGACGGAAGGATGCTGAGGTCCGCCTTCCATTCAGGAATGGCGAGCTTGGTGTTGATACACTGAATCAGTCTTCAAGCAGTTTCCTTCACGCTGGGGGCTCATGGTGTCGAAGCGTACGCACTGACTTCGGTGCAGCTCGAGCTCGATCGAGAGTTTGGCTTGTTGCCGCATGCATTCACGTTACATCTACCTACCTACAGTACCTGTGGACCCCCCGTTCAAAACGCACGCTCGAGGTCGGGCTGAAATCCAGTGAGGTCTTCACAAAGCCCATGCGATGATGACGCACAGATAGGTTCTGGGATGTGCTCCAGCACGACAACGTCGCGGTCTACCGGCTTAAGACCACCAAATTGTGCTTGTCGTTGCTGCTTCGGGGCTTGCGCATTGAACTTCCTGTCGAGTGACCCCTTCTTCCTTCACTTAGCGATCCTCGAGATTGGCAGAGCCGGTGATGTCACCAAACGGGTGATCAACGAGCGACTCGTATAATAACGACGACTGCGCTGAGTGATTGGCATGGAGCTCATTTCGCAATTTGCTAGGAACTTTGGCAAGAGTTGACGACTCGCCATGCGTTGGAGCTGCGCTCTGATCGTTGTTGCGACCACCCTACTGGCAGCTTGTGGTGGCGTCTCCGCCAACTCGGACTTCCTACCGACGAAGCTCTCCAATGTGGTCACCGACTACACTAACGACAGTTCTAGCAGACTGTTAAGAAGTGGCAAGGCAACTGGAAACGACTCGGAAGGTGACAGCATCGGCGACGAGGAGCGAGCGTTCGACGACCCAGCGATCAACAAGTACTTGAGTCTCTTTAAGGACTGGGCAAGGAACAAGGAGACCCCCGAGAACGTCTACCAGTACTTCGAGCTCGCCCCTCGCGTTGAGAAGGCGTACAAGAGCGGCAAGTGGGCCCGGCTGCTGAAGAACGAGAAGTACATCATGTACCGCAAGTACGGGAAATACCTGCATCTTGTGAAGACAGCAGAAGCCCAGGCGAACAAGGTTCCGGTATAAGACTCGAAAAATGCCCCCAATGTTGCGAATGCATTGCAATCGTCCATCGATGTGTCAAGTTTACACCAGGAAAAAATGTAAAATGAACGATCAACTCGGCTGTTGTTGACAGCATGGCAGTCCAAATATTTACCCGGCGGCCAGCACTTGAGCCTTTCCACTAAAAAAATATAAAATGTGAGGTTCCAGCTGACAATTTTTACTGGACGGATCAGCCACTAACATATTCCAAGCACCTCTTGCTCTCGCCACTCTGGAATCCCCACGACAGCGCGCATACACGCGATGGAACTTGGCCAGGAAGACTCGGCGGCGTACTGGAAGGGCCTGTGGCACGGCCTGCTGCTCATGCTGCCGGTGCTCACCTTCCTCTATCGCAAGTGGAAGACGGCCGCGGAGAAGTCGGCGGTGCAGCAGCCAGTGCTCGGGTACGAGAACCAGCAGAAGTGGAACTTTGGTGCAGGTCGAGAGAGTATTAACCTGATTGCCTTGTGTGTTGTGTCTTCTTACGCTGTTGATGTACTGCCAGAACGTACGTGGGGAGTTCCTATTGCCACTTTCTCGAGGTCGAGTGGAGTGCTAATGTCTTCTGTGCTGCTTGCTGCAGGTCCTTCATGAACGAGCTGTTCGCCTTCGAGGTGGTGCTGGTCGCCGGTGCGGAGCTCAAGGCGGTGCGCGACCAGCTCAAGAGCGCCGAGGAGGCGACCCCCGTGAACGAGAAGAAGGTGCAGGCGCTCAAGGAGCGCGTGGTGGACGTGGCCACGGTGCTGCAGAAGAAGCTCGAGACCATCACGCCCATCGTGTCGTTCCTGCTGGAGCAGAGCGTCGGTGTCATCAAGGACCACCACGCGGACAAGATCGCCGACAAGCCCGAGGACAGCGACGAGTCCAAGAAGGACAAGTAGAGATGATAGATACAACAATAATGTGCCCATTGCCAGTGCATGTGTCTAAAGCTAGCTAAAGCTGCTGACCGCAATAGAGACGAAGAAACAAAGAGTGTCGTAGTAGTAGAAGACGCATTTGCTTTCTTTGTATTGAACGCAGCCCAGGGTCGACACCTACGCACCGTAGCGTCGCCCCGACGCTCTCCCCGAGCCACAATCCCTACAAATGGGGGAGGTCGACACCGTCGCACCGTAGCGCTTCAGATCCACGCTTTCCTCCCCCCGCTAAACCAAAATGTGCGCTCCTTCAAATCGTCCGTTGCTTGATCAGAACAGAGTCCACTGCCAATGCCATGGCATCAGAGACGCAAGTCGCCAGGCGCTTACTTCTTGATGGCGGTCTTGGCCAGGAAGTCCGTGTGCTCCTGGTACGGCGAGGGGCCGAACGTGTGCTGCTCCCAGAGGTCCGGGGTCAGGTACGCGTAGGTGGCGCGCAGGGCGTAGAAGGTGGCCTTCACGAAGTTGCCCAGGGTGCGCGTGTGGCCGCGGGCCGAGGTGTAGCAGTCCTCAATACCGGCCATGCCCAGAAGCTTCTTGGGCACGGGGGCGGCACACAGACCGGTACCACGGGGGGCCGGGATGAGGCGCACGCGGACGGAGCCGCACTTGCCCGTCACCTTGTTGGGGACGGTGTGCGGGGCACCGACCATGCGGCCCCA